>BPVZ01000167.1:245064-255769 GCA_020521535.1 Rubroshorea leprosula | reverse complement strand
GTGTTATTCATAAAAGCCATAGCCAGAATGCTCCAAAATGAGACTTCTGGCTTTATGTATAACATTACTCTAGATCTACTATGGTATTTTGCAGCTTTTAGAAAAAGCAATCTAAAAAAAAATTATCAAACACACATATATTTAAAAGTGCTGTGCGGCTACATGAAAAAGCTCCCAACCACAACCCCAAACGCACCCTTAGTTAGCATCAAATGGTGTAGTTTTGGGAACAAGCTTTGCCTCCACATATTTGTTGAATATCCTTTCCTAGTGAAGACAAGCAACATCATTAGCCCCAAGTCTGGCTGGCGTGAATACTATACTTTGTTAAGTGGGCAACATTCATTAATCCATGTCTACCAAGCCACTTCTCCCATAATTTATCCTGAATAATCCCCATGAGCTTGGGTTCATGTGTTTATGTTCATTTACATCAAAAAGTAAAATATGAATGAGTATTTGTTCAAATATATACGTGTGAAATACGTAAGTATTCGTAGTAAAGAAAAATACTCCCTTATGTACGAAAGGAATGGTATGAACAGATATCGCTACGCCTTTTTGTCCATTTGTCATAGGAAGCACTTATATAATATTGATGTATATGTTTAGCAATGCATTGAGATAAAGAATATATAGTATGGATGTGTGTTGCAATATTTTTTTATTGAGCCAAGCATCGTTAATTGACAATACCTACTAACACATAAAAATGTAGTAGAAATATGTTGTAAATTGGAATTACCAGTAATCGATAATTTTACCCATTTATGTAGAAAGAATAATAATGTACATGACCACTAATCATGTTATATATTGCAAGGTCAGCCAAGAATAACTTCCTATAGCCAAAGGAATAATAGTGGTTAACTTTACCCGTAGTTGGAATGTGAACTATGTATAGCAAAGGAAGAGCACTTCCAGTAATTTGTTAAGCCACAAAGGGGTAAATCTCAAATGAAGAGCATTTTCACTAATCCTCCAAGCCACGAAGGGGATACATCTCATTAATCCAAAACTCTATTACAACGATGAATATAATAGAAGGGGTGGAGTGTTATCTATAGAAGTGAGACACTAGTTGCATTCATAGCCTCCAATACGAACAAGGTTAGATACCACTATAGGATCACTATGACGATGACCATTCTTGAACGTACCTTCACCATCAGAGAATGGTCTTGGTTGTTTTTACGTGCGAGGCACCTCACCACTATGCGTAGGTGACTACCAAGGAGCTACCGGCTACAACTTGATGGATTTCTACAATTGGAAGGTAGCCATCCCAACTAATCGTAGGGTTGCAACTATTATTGGACTTACACTAATCATACCAAGTTGCACTGACTCTTTATCTATTTCCTTGAGCTAGTAGAATATAATATGTAAAGATCTAACCCTTTATTCGTTTTTGGGAGTCAATATAGTAAAAATGTGTAAAGATATATAGCATTTTGCCCATTCCTGGAGGCTAAATAAAATACCAAGTCTAGCCCTTTGTCTCGCTAGAAGCTATGGAGATATAATAAAATTAATTCATTGTCCTTTGATTGTAGTCATGTAGATGTAGAAGGATAAGCTCCTTATTCATTGTTGTGAGCCAATAAGATATAGCAACAAATATTGCAATAGAAATCATGACCATTACATACGTCCAACCATGTTGTCGAAATAAATGTAGCCATATCTAGCCATGTATATAAAACTAATGTTGAAGTAGATCATGTCTATAACATTCCCAACGGGGTGGGTGAGTTGTGGTCATCAGCAGAAAATAGAATATAGCATGTTTGATGTGGAAATAAATCATGTGAACCTTTTTTAGTCACAAGTCTAAAGTCGATTTTATTAATTTGGCATGATATATATTGTGAATTTCAAAATAATACAAATTCATCCCTAGGAAAATAAACTTCTAACCACAAAATCAAAGGAAAAAATAAGTGTTTATCTCTCGTAAAATTGGTTATAATTGCTTCGAAAGAAAATAATCAATTAAAAGACACAAGTAACCAATTACTAATCTCGAAAGGAAACTTTCCAAAAAATTTTACTAGGAAATGCCTTACACTTATTAAAGTGATTGATTACATTCATTTATGACAGGTTATTTCAAAAAGTAATCGTTTGTTTTTCTTTTTTGTAATCAAAACTTTAATATTTTAAACTAAGCCAACTTAAACATAAAATACTAATCAATGGGTGAGGTTATTATCGCAGTTTAAATAGTTAATATTGTATTTTTTAAATATAATTATCTATTATAATTTTATTATACTATTTTCAAAATTTTATATTTTTTTGTTTTTTAATAAATTAAAAAGTATCATGGTCAATTAAAATAAAAAAAGTGTGATATTAATAATTAAGGATGTGATAATAACATTACCACTAATTTATAATCTTTAATTTAACATACTATATAATATATTTATTAAAAAATTATTATTTATATCTAAAATTAAAAATAATTTAATTTAAAGATATAAACATGTAAAAACTAATTAAATTAATTATATTTATATTATATTTTAATAATGAAATCAAACAAATATTAAATGTATATCAAATAAAAAAAGGTGGTACTATAGGAACAACTTTTTTATACCAACCTTTTTATATAATTTCCACATGACATTAAATGAGTGGATGCATTCAATATCATGGGTCTCATATAAATTAAAAGAACCAATCATTTAAATGACATGTCAGGTTGTATAAAAAGATAGGACAAAAAAGTTGTACAAAAATCATTTCCCATAAAAAAAATGTACCAATTATTATTAATGGCTTCCTGAAAATAGATTATGGGGATTGAGCAACCAAATATGCCTTGACTATGGCTAGGGATGATAATTGTCTCTAAGACCCGCGAAGCTTCACGCAAATCCCTGTCGCGAGGATGGAGATTTCAAGAATATTCTTTCCCATGGGATTGGAATGAAGGCATTTTTTTTCCTATGAAATTTCATGAGGAATTTCTTCATCCTATGAAGACCCGCGATGATCCATATATAATAAAAATATATAAAAATTTATTCTTATATATATTTTTGTAAATATATTACTAATTAATTTTTACTCACTCAACCTAATTGGCTAACCTAACCGAGCCTAAATTGTCCAACCTAATTCCTTTTCCAATTCTAGTCTTCTCAAATCTAATTCAATAACCCAACCCAACCTGGATTTGTATGGTAGTTCATGCATTTTTATTTTATGAACTTGCTGTTGAACTTATTGGACGTGTATGATTGTGTGTATTTGTGCAATTGGTTACTAGATATTGCTTTGTTGCATTAAATGTTAATGTATTTGCTTGTTTGAGTTGTTTTAAATTTTTACTTTTTTTTTTTTATTTATCAAGAACAAAATGAGGTTAAATTCTATATATTTAATACTTAGCGGGGAATCCAAATGCCCGCAGAGACTTATCATTCCCTGTGGGTATAAAGACGAAGGTCATTTTTGGCCCTCCACCAAAAATCCTCATGAGGATCCCCATACTTGTCATTGGCGGGGATGGGGAGGGAGCCCCCACCTTGTGAGAAGTCGTTGCCATCCCTAAATATGGCAAGCCACTCACATTGGTGATTGATTGTAATAATTATAATATTAGATTTGTTATGCTATATATATATATTCTTTTTGATAGGAAATAGAGAAATATATTAAGTAATAAAAATTACAACAAATCTCCATCTCATGGCATTATAACCAAAAACAAAATAGCTTAAAGACAAAATTAGAAGCATAACCTATAGCATTAGTAACAGATTTAAACTATGCCCATGACGGATGTAGGCAATTAAACAAAGAGAGTCATCTGCAACTAGAGATTGAAATTACAATCATTGTATAAACAAAATAGAGCTACTAATGTAGAAAAAGGAGTCACTATAAGTATTAAGAACTACTGAACATTCTCACCTATTTAACCAGCTTCCTAGGGAAAGCAAGGGATTCCGACAACAAACAGTCCCTAACCCGCAAGTTACCGCCCTACTTGTTCTTAAAGAAGAACAAACAAGAGGGGCCTTCTCCAAACAAACACAAGGCCCCCAATTGCCTCCATATACACCCAATCATGTTCCCATCGTTGTTGATCCTCTTCAAACCCATGTTGTCGAAACTCAATAAGGGAACTCAAGCCCCCTTGCCAGCTTGAATAACAAGCTTCCACGTAGACCCTAGCCGACTTTAGCAATAGCATCCTTGTTCTTCTACAATCGGCTAGTTGATCAGGAATTGGTGTGAACCAATTTCACCGAATTCAACCCCCGCCAAGATCCCATCCTAGGAGATATGCCAAAGTGAGATTCTTGATTGTTAAATAGGAGAAACCCACTTCACTGGCAAGATCAATTTTAATCGTAGCCTTTGAAAATCAACAGATGTAAACTCTAGAAAACCTAAATATGCCGCTGCCTTGTGGTCTCGTGGGTTGGAGTTTCCAAAGCAAGATAGTGACAAGATGAACGAGGGGATCAAGAGAAGGGAGGGGTAAGAAGAAAGGAGGGATGAAAGAACTCCTCTGCCAGAGAAAAACCCAAAGGAGGAAAACCCACCACCATTGCTCTCAACCCTAGAAGCAATGCATGGGAGAAACCTAGGGAGGCCTAAGCCAAGCCAATCTATATAAAGTCTTTCCGTACATAAAAGCTTGAACACAATATTTCTAATCGATGAGATTAAAAGACTAAATGTTTGACGAAAAAGAATATTTAGTTCAATGAGTTTAATGGTTTACCATTAAGTCTTAAGAGTTTAGATTTAAATGATTGAAAATTTTACTCTTATGAATGACTTAAAAAATTTCCTCTCCTTCCAAAATTTCTCATATTAAAAAAAAATAATAATAATAATAATAATAAGTTTGACGAAAAAAGGGCAAAAAATCATGATTGGAGTATAACTAGTTAGAATTTTTTTTTTTGAACATGAAAAAATTGAGAGAAAGAGAATAACATTACAAGTGGTGCCTACCATCTAAAATGTACCTACCATTGAAGCCACAGCTGCGGATGTATACTTAGTTAGAATATTGAAAATATTATGTTTACAATGTTATATTGTATTATAAATTTATAATTATAATATGTTTTTATAATTATTTAAAATTGTTATGAAATATCGAAATTGTGCTTTTTTTTAATATTTTATTATCACAAAAATTATTATTTGATAATCATTTTGAAATGAGTGTTATTCATCAATATAATTATTAAATTATATAAAATATTAATTAAAATTAATTTAATTATAATAAATTAACACTTTTAATACAATACCATGTGAAAAACACTGTACGATCGCAACTCTAAATTCAACCTCACTCATTTAATTTTATATTAATATTATAATATTATAATATTATATGATATTATACATATATTATTTTTATTAAAATATTTTTATAATTGAATTACGAAGGAGAGGGCAACCGCTCTTACCTTTGTCTATCCTTTCCTTTCACAACCATTGAAAGACTTAACACCAATTTAATTAGGGGTGAATATTGGGTAAAGATACATTTGTTATTTATAAGTATTTTATTCATTTGAGTAAGTAGTATTATACTTGAATTGTTAAAAAATTGAATAAATAATAGGTATGAAAATAGTATACCTACATATATCAAGTCCAGTAATAAATATATGGATTCAAAATTATTTGTTTGTTCTATTAATCTACTTATTTAATTTATATGTTATATATATTTGTATAATTAAAATTTTACATATACTTATTATACTTAATATTTATATAATAATAATAATTTTTATAAATAAAATTAATAAAATACAAAAATAAAAATAAACATAAAGTAAGGTCTGTAAACCAAAAAAATCACATACATAGTAATAATAACTCATATAAATAACAAACTTTAATTCAAACACATAACACACATAGTAATAAGGAATAATAACTTGCACAATATCTTTTCTTTTCTTAAACTAAATACACAAATATATACTTACAAATTACCTAGGTCCTGTTAAGTTAGATACCAAATATAAGTTTTTGAGTGTTTACATAAGTATTAGGTCTAAAAAACTGTATCTAAAAATTTTCAAATTAAATACCACGCATAAGTCATATCCGATATATACCTGAAAATGTTTACCCAAAAATTTAATTACTAATTTAGAGAAAAGGGCGGGCCTGACCGCCCATTATTAAAATCTTAGACCGAAGAGAGGAGATTCATTAGGTGGGTTGTTAGGCTTCATCGGATTTGAGCTTGGAGCTGGTGGGCCTGGCGCAGTTTTACTGCCCAGTTTTCTCACCTTCGAATCTGCAAAAGCATGTCAATGGCCATTTATTTTTATTTTCACTATTATTTCCCCTTGAATTCATGCTAAATTATGAAAGACCAAAAAAAGAAGAAGAAAAAGATGAATTTATTATGCAAAGTATGAAAGAAAAAAATATCTTGATAAGGATTCCGGCGGAAAAATCAAAACTACAAGGGCATGTTAGTGCAGTATTTCATCACAATTAATTAAAATCAAAAGTTAATAAAAAAAAAAGAGGAAAAATTCATTTTTCATGTTCAAAGATCAACAAGAACAGCTACAGATACTAACCAGCTTTAACCTGAGGCATCTGCATCCACAACGTAGAAGTGATCAGCACCATGATAAGTACACATCGGAAGAAGGAAAATTTGCCCATAAGAAGAAAATTAGACTCTGATTTGCGCTGTCTCATTGGTTTCATGGTTTCAGCTTTGAATATATATATATACACACACCAATAGGTGTTTAGAAAAGTTTAAAAAGTATTATTTTTTTTTATAAATTTAAAATTTTATTTAAAATATTTAAAATTAATTTTTAAAATAAAATATAAATAAATTTTAAACTTTTAAGATTAAGTTAAAATTCATTTTTAAAATATAATTATTAATTTTTTTAAATAAAATTTTAAATTTATATGAAAGACATAATAATAACAATACATTTAAAGATACTATTTAAATTTTGCCAAACACCTTTATGACCATGTCCTGCAAAAGTCACTTTTCCTTAAATGTGGACGCTTACTCGGTTATCACTACTTTTTAATCCCCCTTTCGGCTCAATCCCCTTTCGGCCGCAATAATTAATGGTTTAATACCCAATTTGGTCCCTAAACTTTCATTTCAAAACTTAGTTCGTCCTTTAACTTCAAAAAGCACTCAAGTCATCCTTTAACTTTATTTTTCTGTAACCCAAACGGTTCTTCCGTTGACAGACTGCATACCTGGCACGTTAAGTGTCCAACAATTACCACTTTTATTTTTTATGAGCCTACGTGGAAAAAACAACTCAATCAATTGATTATCTGGCACAATTTTTTATTCCACGTTTGATTTTTGTCCCTCCAACCTTCTAAATAAAACAAAATAGTGGGGCAAACATGTCATTGTCTCCTTTTATTGATGTAGACTCGCCTCCCCTTTCTAGATTCTTCGCTTCACTCTCTTTCCTTTTCCCCTTTAACCCTTAGATCCTTTCTTCTTCAAAAACCCCCAAATCTTCTGGTAATAACCGGCAACCATTCCTTCTTCTTCTTCAACCCATAAATCCTCTAGAACCATTCTTGATTCTTTCTTCTCGAAACCGTTGATTCCAAGTCAGATTTGTTGGCAGCGATGTAGGTTAAGGAGAACAAAAACAAAGGCTTGAGGTTTCAAGAGGTCTAGGCCCTCTGATGTCCACCCAAACCAAGCTTCTTTGATGTTGACCGTGAGAACCTAGATCTGGGTTTTTCTCTCATGTCCATGTATTGGGATGTACAGTATTGAAATGGGATTCTTGATTTTGACTTTGTAGGTTGTTCTTATTGCTTTAGGTGATGCGATTTTTGCTTGCTAGATTTGATCAAGAAACCCAAATTTTGATATGGGTTTTTCGCCGGAGGAGATGAAGATGAAGATGACATCTAATTTGGGATTCTCGTTGGAGAAAATGAAAAACCCAATTAATGAATCAATTAGTTTTATATTTTTTAAAGGTTATAATAGCTTAATTAATTATGAATTAATTGCTCCCTCATGGATCTTCTCTTCACTTTTGGAGGACGGCTCCATGTATACCATCTGTAAAAAGTTGATAAATACAACTGAAAATTGCAGTGTTGTTCCTGCAAAGTTTGAGAAGTTTCCCCTTCTTTTTTCAATGTCTGCAGTTCCCCACTGGTTTATTTAGAAGGTGGGAGAGACGGAAACATAAGGTTGAATGAATTTGTTGTTGTGTCATCAATTGGCTGTGTTGTTTTTTCCACGTAAGCATATAACAATTAAAAGTGGTAATTGTTGGACACTTAACGTGCCAGGTATGCAGTTTGTCAACGGAAGGACGATTTGGGTTACAGAAAAATAAAGTTAAAGGACGACTTGAGTGCTTTTTGAAGTTAAAGGACGAACTAAGTTTTGAAATGAAAGTTTAGGGACCAAATTGGGTATTAAACCATAATTAATTACTGATGACTTTTGAATCCGAATGATACTTCCTACCGACTCCGCCGATTGAAATTCTCCACTTTCTATTGCGATGATATAAAGAGTGGGACTGGGAAAATTTAAAAAGTAAGTATGTTGTAAGCTAATTTTTTTTTTTATAAATAAAAAATTTTATTAGAGGAAAATTTAAAAATTGGTTTTGAAAGGAGCTTTTTTAATAATTTTTTTAAAAAATATTACATATTTAAATTTTTCTTAGAATGTATTAAAAAACTATTTTAAAAGGGTCTTTTTTTTATAAAAAAAAATTTGAGAGAAGAATTGGCTTAAAGTAAACTTATTTTTTAAGCTCTTCTGGACACTCTCATAATGGGCTTATCACAATGATATGGTTTATATTAAAATCTTAATAATAATGTATATCACTCACAATTTTTATTAAAAATTATAATTATAGTTTTAAAAACATTATTATTTAATAAATATTTTAAAAATCAATAATTAAATTTAATGTTATATTAATATAAATTATACGTGTCAATTTCAAGTTAATATATTATTTATAATCATTGCAAGGATGTAGCTTGACCAAGATTAAAGTGGAGGCTGAAAAACATTTTCTATGACATGTAAATATAATATAAATATAACATATATAATATACAGAAAAGTAAAAATCAAAATGTCATAGTACTTTAAATATCAAAACATCTTGTAAAATTATTTAAATATTTTTAATGAGTGTTTTTTGCATGTTAATTCATTAAAGGTATTTTAATTTTTTCATTATCATTCTTGACATTTTAAGTACAAAAACATACAGATTTTCCTCAATCCTTGTAATATAAGATAACTCAACATCAAGATCACTAAGGAGCGGAACCAAAGATATCAACTCTCTTAACAAATTTCAACAAATGCTTGGCGAAAAATTAAATCACAACAAAATAGGCAATTATAGTTATTAACAAAGAAAATGATTTAAGAATGTTAACTTTGTCAATTTTTAAATAAGAATACTAAAAATCAAAACCTAGTTTTCTCTCTCCGCCGCTAGGGTTTCCTCGCGACAGTCGAGCTCCTCACCTAGGCGCTTCTCCCTGTTTTCCTGCAGGGCTTCTCCCCCAATTTCTCTTTTTGTTTCTTCCCATGGCTCATCTGCTTATGTTGGCTTGGACTTATCGCAATCTCGGAGAGGTTTATTTGATTTTTGAATCAACTCAATCGTGCCTCCAACAAATGTCGAACCCTGCTTTGCTCCTTGCATCACAGCAATCGGGGATGGAGATGATTTTGTTCCGAATAGATCTAGGGTTGGCTCATTGCTTCGCATGCAATTGTGCTTAGAGAAGGGGTGGCTTGAATCTGTTCTGGTAGGATGAGTTTGCCTTTCAAATTTCCTCTTTCTCGCCATTATTAGATCTAGGGTGGGTTTTGCTGTTCTGTGAGCAATTGTGCCGAGAGAAGCCATCTCACATTGATGTTGTAATAGTAGATCCGGGTGGATGTCAATGGCCATTAACAAGGTTTTCCGGCCAACCAGAGACGGATTCCCCTCTGCTTTGGCTACGTTTAGGTGCCATCAATGCTACCTTGTGCAAATCGAAAAAGGAGAGGGGCATTCTCTGCTTCCAGTTGGGTTCTGCATGGGGGGATTTAAGCGGGTTTTGGTGTGGAAGGTCAAATTTCCATGCTGTGAAGGAAACTGATGGTGTTCTGCAAGGGCAGTATGGCCCTCAAGCTGGTAAAAGGCCTCTAGATCCCTTATTAACCTATGGTAGCCAAGGATTGTTGAGGATTGGAACAGATGGGCATATGTTTGGGTGCACTTGCAGACTAATAGGGTACCTGGTGACTGCACAGAGGACCATACCCCTCCTCTTACTTATTATTTTTTAAGAATAGCTTGGATGGCAACTTATAGTTTGGGGACTGTTTGTTGCCAAAATCCGTTTTCTCCCCGAGAAGCTGGTTAACTAGGTGAGGACGTCCAGTAGCTTTTGATGCTCATAGGGATCTTCCTTTCTACATTAGTAGCCCTATTTAGCCCATACAGCGATTGCAATTACAATCTCTAGTTGCAGATGGCTCTCTTTACTTAATTGTCTATATTTGTCATGAGCATAGTTTAAATCTGTTATTAGGCTGTAGGTTATGCTTCTGATTCTGCTTTTTAAGCTCTCATGCGTTAGGCTATATGCCATGTGATGGAGTTTTTACTGTACTTTTCTTATTATTCAATATATTTCTCCA
>BPVZ01000167.1:225034-242153 GCA_020521535.1 Rubroshorea leprosula | reverse complement strand
GGGTGGTCCCTTTGTCACATAGGGCTTTAGCTTTTCCTTTTGTAAATTCTCTTTTGTAGCAGAAAACACAACGATTGTCATGCTTTAACAGCTTGCATAGTCTATTATGAATTGCTATACTAGCTGGGACCAGATTTTCAAAGATTTCCTTTCTTTTCTACTTTATTTTGAATAGCTAATGCTTGTCACTAATCTTACACCAGTGGATACTACTGAGATTTCTTTGGAGAAGCCATATGTCCATGTCTTCCTCATCTCTATCATTCTGTCAAAGGTCTAGAGTAAAACCTTGAATCCTAGAGCTCGTCTCTCTTAGATGAACTTGATCCCACAAAGAGACTCTTCAAAGTTTTGAAAAATTTTATCTTCATTCGCTTTTACCTTGATTTTCTTGGACTGGATTCCAATTTGAACTATATGATAACTGGGGAAATATTCAAATTTCTCCCATTCTGGTGCTGCAGAGTAGATTTTGACAAATACTACCCCTTAAGCTTTGGTGCCAGTTTTGAAGTCTTTCACTCCTTGGCGTATAACTTCTAGAAGTTTTGAAACTTCTTCATTTTCCTTTGAGAGATAAATACAGTTTACAAACCATAATCGAATAACTCTTTTTTTGCTTTTGGGTTTGCACCCTACATGAAATTAATTCTAGGATAAATCCCTTCATGGATAGGATGGCAATTCTTAGTGGACCTCATTGAATATGCCATTTTACAAACTTTGCGGTATTCCTGTACATATTCTTCACTCATTGTCATTTTTGACAAGGTGTTTATTATTTTAACTTTCTTTTCTTTCTTTTCTTTCTTTTCTTTCTTTCCTGAGTAATCAAGTCAAAAGTTATGACTTTCAGCATTTTGAATAGTTGGCTTTTCAGCTTGAAATGCTGATATTTCTGGGGAGAGTATTTGACATAATAGTCAAACTTCCCTAAACTTTCTCCAAGTACCCCTATTGAAGGAAGGATCACCTTGTTCAAATTTTTCTTTTTAGCTCTTGTTGGGAGCTTTTCTTTGCCATATGGCTAGATTCTTTAGAGTTAATTCTGACAATAGTAATTACTTCAGAACTCATTAATTTTTCTATCAGCTCTTTGACTTCTTCAAGGGCATCTTGTCCCTTATTTAATAACTCATGGCCTTTAATAATTTTTTCTTGGCCTTCATCCATAAGGTTATGCCCTTCATCAATTATTTCTTGGCCTTCAATCATTTTTTCTTGGCCTTCTCTTATTTGGCTATTGCCCTCAATGAGTATCTCTTGACCTTTGAGAACAAGGTCTTTCCCTTTATTTTGGAGTTTCAAGATTGCATCCATTAGCTCTTTCTCTGCTCAAGAAATCTACAAGACAATTATTAGTTCTTTTGACATGTTCAATTTCAAAATCGTGTTCAACAAAGAAAGTTTGCCATCTATTTAACCTTTTATATTCTGGTGTTAAAGGTAATTTATTAAAAATAAATCCCTTAACTTGAATATTGTCAGTTCTAACCTTAAAATGTTTCGGTAATAAAAAGAAACTTAACTTTTTTATTCCATTTTTAATAGCCAATAACTCTTTATGATTTGAATGATATCTAGTTTCTATATCTTTAAATGTGCCACTAGTATATCTACAAACTTTTTCTTGAGAATCTTTCAAAACGGCTCCCAAATAAAAATCTAAGGCACCACATTCTAAAATTAACTTTTCATCTTCTTTAGGCAATTGTAACCTAGGAAGGTTTTTGAAATATTCTTTTATTCTTTTCACATGATTAGTGTGATAAATTTCCCATTGTTGATTTTCCTTTTTCCTAAGCAACTTTTGCAAATGATGTCTTAATTGACCTAGGTTTTGAATAAACTACTCTACATAATTGAATATTCCTAAAAACCTTTGAATTTGTTCCTTAGATTTTAATTTATCTAGGAACATCGAAATCTTTTCACTATTGTGAGGTTGTAATTCTATTCCTGTGGAATCTATTGTTAATCTAAGGAATTCAATTTTGGTTTTTCCTATCTCTACTTTTTTTTTTTTTTTCAAAAAGTAATATTCCATGTTTCTTGCATAAATATGCAAATTTCTTAAGATGACATAAATGTTCTTTCTTATAATTAAAGAAGATTAGTATGCCATCTACAAAAATTATACAAAATTTCTTGATAGAAGAAAATACATTATCCATCCTTTTTTGAAATATTTGAGGCACATTTTTTAATCCAAAAAGCATTACTAACCACTCGTAATGTCCTATAGGGGAACTAAAGGCTATTAGTGAGATACTGTCAAGAATTAGCTTAATTTGTCAGAATCCTTATTTGCAATCAAACTTTGAATACATTTTCTTTCCCCTGTTGCTATTGATTAGAGTTTCTTTATGCGGTAAAAAGTAACCATCAAATTTAGTTTTGCTATTAAATTGTTTATAGTTGACAACCATTCTAGCTTTCCCTCTTTTTAATTCATTATGATTTCTTACCATAAAGGCAGGACTACTATGCGGACTTTTTGAGGTCTGTATAATCTTTTGGGCTATCAACTCTTGAATTTGCTTATCAAATTCTTCTTTATCTTTAGAGCTATACCTCATTAGCTTGACTCTAATGATAATTTTTGGGTCTATCAATTCGATTATGGCATAAGTTTTATCAATTCCCCATAGTTTTATAGGATCTTCTCCATAATTACTTCTTAATTCTTCTGAGATAGATACTAGGGTTATTTCCTTGTGTGTTTTTTCATTATTCCATAATGCTAGGTTTTCTAATATCTTTTGATCGAATTTTTCTATTATCCTCACCACGTTGGCTGCAAAAATTTAATGGTTCTATTGCTCTAGTGTAAGCATTATAAATTATGGAGGCGTAAAGCCAATGTCCACAAAGTGTATAAAATTTTACATATGATGCAGTTTGAACATACTGCTTGAATTGACTTAGGAAATTGTTTCCAAATAGAATATCATTCACATGTTCATTACTTTTGTAGATTTGGGGAATTATAACTTCAATTCCATCAATTATGGCAATAACTCTTTTTATTATTGTTTTATATTGAATAATACTTTCATCTATGGCTTGAAAGGTGTTCTTCCAATAATATTTTGGGAATACATTGGTTTTTGCCAAACATATCATAGATCTTGTATCTATAAAAGCATGAAAGAATTTTGTTTTGTATTCTTCATACTTAATTTCAATGGATATATATATACTATAGATACTAGTTTTCATAGTATCTTGGTATAACTACTTCTTTTCCACTTAAGGTAATCTTCAAACAATGTTCTTGGATGTTATAAGGCTGTACTGATGTTAAGAATGTGTTTCCTAACATCAATTCTATACTTGCAATCATTTCTACTGTAGCATGAGCTGTTATAGTGATTTCATGTTGAATCTTATCTTTCTCTTTTATTCAAAGGGGTACTTTAGCATATTCACATACTATGGTCACTGTACCATTAAAGTTGTAATATGTATATGGTTTAGTGAGTTCAAATCTTTGTAGGTGTGGAATCATATCACTATGGATAAGTGTTACTCCTCCTCCTGTATCTATTAAGATAGAAATGTTATGTCATTCCTTCCCATCATAATTGTCCTCTTTTATTTTGAAATGCCTAGAAGGAATCTTTAAGATATCTAACACCACCTCATGTTTTATACTAGTCATTTTGGTCAAGACCTCTTTATCTTTCTTAGGATAGCATAAAGCTCTTAAGTTTATACCATTTCTATGGCTTGGTTCAAGTTCTGTTTTTACTAATAGTTTTAATGACTCATAAGTCATTAGTCTAGGTCTTTCTCTTTCTCTTATTAGGAGTGGTTTCTCACTAATGTTTATTTCCCATTCTCTAGGTATTTCTATTTCAGTGATCAACGGCTACAACATTGATCCATCTTTCATAAAATTTGCTCTAGCAAATTCATGTGCTAAACTTAGATTTTTATTAATATTTCTATCATTAATGTTTATAATAGATTTTGGATATACTATAAACATAAGTTTTTGGTAACTAAGGTTACCTTGCACTAATTCAAGGATCGCATCCTTTCTATCATTGATTTTATTGGGCTAAATTCAATAAATAATCTATTAATTATGTGATTTATTTCAGTTTAGTTTAGAAACAATTTTTTCTTTCAAAATGATCCATAAACTATCAATTTTGTTTCAAAATGGTCTACTTTGACAAAAATTCCGTTAATTGACTAACGGAATTCTTTCTAACAAGCTACACCTTAAACTTTTGAAAAGTATTAAATATAGTACAAATATTTTTATTTTTTATAACATTTTGTTTTTGAAGTTAAAATTTTTTTTGTCAAATATAATAATTAACCAATGAATTAGTTAGATATGCTTAATCAATATAAAAATTGACATACATAATTTGCGCGAATAGAATATTAAATTTAATCATGGGTTTTTAAAAACATTCATTGGAGAGTAGTGTTTTTAAAGTTAAAACTTCAATTTTTATAAGAGTCAAAATTGATATTCATTATTTTCTTAAAATCATATTGGCATGGCAAAATTAAGACTTTGGAAGGTTTTAGATTTAAAATATATTCATACCTGGCTACTTTGCTTGTGGAGCAAGAGAAAATGTGTAAATGAAAACCAACTGATTAATAATATGGAATAATTGCCAAAAACTTAAGTAGTTTAGTGGTCATCTTCTTCTACTGGAAGTAAGAGTTCTTGAGTTCGAGTCGCATGGATGCGAGTGAGGTGAAATAAGGGATGGGAGATGTTGCCTTTCATTGTGCTACAAAGATAAATAATAATAATAATAATAATAATAATAATATAGAATAACTAGCCAACAAAATTTTGACAAGTATACAATTCTTATATTAATTTTTTATATATAGAATGGCAGTAACAACAAAATTTTTCTTAAAATTCTCAATTAAATATTTAATGTATTTTTAAAAAATCTTCAACAAATACCCAATGACTTCCAAAAAAAATCGTCAAGAAATACTCAAAAGACTTAAAACAAATCCCAATGCTTAAAAAATACAATTCAATTCTAAGAATTACTAGGCTAGGAAATAAATTAAATGTAGAATACGAAATAAATCTAATTATATATAATTCAATTATCATAAAGTTGATGTTTAAGAAATGAAAAATATTAAAGTCTAATTATATCAAAAATATTTTTCATTAACTATTACAATTTAGTCTATAAATAATATAATTTTATAATAGGAGTGTGGATCTCACAATTATAGAGTAGTAATAACTAAGCTGAATAATATATCCTTATGGTACAAACCTTATTTATATTAGGGTGTGGGTCCCACAATCATAACATTAGGGTTACTTTCCAATTGAATAGCATCCAGGTTACAATTTATTTTCTATTTATATAGATGGACAAACAACAAAGAAAAAAAAAAAAAGAAAAAAGAAAATAGCGGCCACAATTTGTGATGGAAGGAAGATAGTGGTAAACTTTTTATTATTATTATTATTATTTTAAACAAGGGAAAATTTTACAAGTAAAAAATATTACAACTGTTTTTATATAAACTTATATTTTGACATTAGTTAAAAATTTTGCTACACATTGCTAACACACCTGGTGTTGCTAGTGCAAACCTTTTATTATTTATATGATGATGCCTTGAAAATTTCATCTGAGTTAGGGTTAAAACCATGATCTTCAGGGTTGAACGTTACTTTTTGACCCTTAAATACACTAGCATACTTTTTGACTTCTTAAAAGTAATTCAATTAAAAAAATATTAAAATATTGTGATAGTTGAACCTTACTGGTGAAAAAGGCCACCATTAGATGGAAGTTACTAACGATGTCAGAGTAGAGAAGTAAATGCCTGTGCACTTTTTGGGTAAAAACTTATTTAACCCTTCATCTTATTAAGTTAGAAGATTTTAGTCCCTCATATTACACTATGATATTTTTAACCCCTCACCTTATTAGATTTATAGGTTTTACCATTTTCCCTTATATTATAACACTTTTAACCCTTCACCTATTAAAATTGCAAAACATAATCCTCATTTTGTAACATTTTGTTAATTTTATTAACTGACTATTAATTCTATTAACTGATTATTAATTATATTAACTAACTGTTAGTTAACTGTTAGTTGTGAAAAACCTTTTTTTAACTAATAAAGTTAATAAAACTAACTTTATAATATTTTATTAATTCAATTAATTAACTATTAATTAACTGTTAGTTGATAAAAATCTACTTGCAACTAACAAAGTTAACAGTAGTGACAACTAATTTCTTCAATTTTAATAAGTGAGAAGATAAAACCTACAAATCTAATAAGATAAAGGGTTAAAAGTGATATAATATAAGATAAGGAACTAAAATCTTCAAACTTGATAAGGTGATGGACTAAAAATAAATTTTTACCGCACCTTTTGACCCTAAAAAAGTAACTTGAGCACTTCTTCACAATAGCTAATATCCTTGCCATATTTTTTTTTGAGGAAAATTATCCTTGCCATATTGAAAACAAGGGTCGAAGCATTTACATAGGTCCAGAATGTCACCTACAATCATCCAACAAAAGTTTCTCATGGATGGAGTGCCTTGTGAAATATATCCCTATGGCCTATGACTATAAGCTGTTGAAAATCCTGAATCACTTTCCACCACAACCTAATGCTAGAGCTAGCATTTAACAGCAACCCCTCCAAGACTGTAATACCCGCCTCCTGATTGCATAATAAAGATCACAGTGCCTGCTTAATCCAGCAGCAGAAATCAGACATTCAGCAAAATCTATTTTGCATTTGAACTTGTTAGAGACAACGATCTAATTTAACTATTAAGAAGAAACTCTTGATTGCATATAAACAGAAAGAACAATTAGCAGTAGCATAACAAAAGAAAAGGTTCAAATACCGCATTCTACCTCCCATATTTCCTGAATCTAATACTTGATTCTCCATAGTGAGGAGGAATTTGACCTTTCAATTGCATAATTTAAGTCGGAAGAGGTATTCCCAGTTAGTTTATGTGCACAGTACTTGGAGTTCAGCAGAGAGAGCAGTACTTTATGCCTTGATTGCTTCATCTTCAACACTTGGATATAGGCATGTAGTCCAAGCCATTTTACTTCTTGATCTTGCAGATTAAGGATGGGACGGAAGTTATGACCCCCGTAAGAAGAATGCATCCTTCTCCTGATAAGCCTGTACATGTACCTAAAACATGGTAGCATAATTGGCAGAATTAGAGTAACAATGAAAATGTGAAATTGAATTCTATACAGTAAATTGAGGATTCTAGAATTGAGAATTTCCTTAAAACGCTTTCTATACATAAAACAGTAGATTTGTAGCAGTCACCATTAACATGCCTCTAGCTTACAGCTTAATGTAGGGTAAGAGAAGTATGTACCCCTACCTCAAGGATCTCATGATGATCTTCAAATAGAACTGTGCACGAAGTTTGCAAATATATGATAATTCAGAAACATAACAATGGAACTTCATTGCACACAACAAGAAGGCTTGATAGATATTCAATCTGACAACAGCTGCTGAATTGATATTAGAATCAAAGAATATGGTATGACACTTAGGTCTTAAAAAGTCACAGACTTTCCTCTTCAGGTTATGACCTGGCCTATCCTGCCAGCGGACAGTAAGAGCTGAACGTAGATGGTTAATCAAATACCTGATTATAAGATCAAGTTATTATGGGAAGACATTATAAACGCAAACTACGTAACAAGGACCAATGTAAAGCTATAGAGTTGACCTTTAAGGATGATTATGAATAAAGCATGTGATTGATTGTACAGCCAAATATACAAATACAAAAGTTATAATTTATATTACAGAATCATAGTATCATAACATAACAAGCAATGAATTTATTTAGACATACAAAATAATGACTACAGGTCCACAAGCATTATACAAACTAACCTTGAATAATCAGCCTGGACTTCTAACGTACAGGAGTTAATGAGCAAACCACTCCAACAGATGTATGGGATACCTTTTTCACTCACACAAACCCTATTTGAGGGATGCCCCAGTTGATGTCCAATGTCAAAATTTGAGCAGAATTTTTCATGATTCATATAGCAGTTGTAATCAGGAATTCCTCCCTTCAACATGGAGAAGAAGGCAGCAGCAAGTGCCTTTGACATTGATATGAAAAGAAAGTCATCAATAAATCTAAGTAGTAAATACCTAAGGGGTGCAATAACTGCAACGTCTCTCAAGTTCTGCATGGTAGAAGCACTGGAAGAAATCTGTTGAGTTAATAAATCTTCAGTAATATCTTTAGAAACCCTCTCAAGAAGTGGAATGATCAAATTCCTTTCCATATGTCCATAATACAAAGAGCACAGCAGAGAAGACAAAACACTTCCTTGAGGTATTCCTTTGATTTGCAAGTAGAAGTTCTTATCAAACTGAACTACATTCTGCTTCAGATGCTCTTTCAGATTAAAACAGATATCTTCCTTTTTAACCAACCGGCTGCACCCCTGAAACATTTCCCTCCACCCACCCCACACCCAGAAAAGGTTGCATTAGCTTTGTCAAAAAAGAAATGTCTATGCAAGCAAAAAATCTGATCTATCTCTTTCAATATTCTTAGCAGCTCTAGACACCTAGTTCAGTCTATGGATAAGCAAACCTTAGTCCCGTAAGTAGGACCATGCTGTTCTTAGTGTTGAAGTATTTACCTTTAAGTTGATAAAAAGTAAAGAGGTTCACATCCCACCCAGTACGAAGGCCTACATAGGGTATATTGCATACAGACAGTGAAAATTATCTCAATGACCCAATATTCTAGTATGCTAAATGTAGTTATAAAGTAAATGTAGATTTAATGAAAGACATGTTAGCATGAAAAAACATATTATAAAACCCCAAGGTCAGCATATAATAAGATGGATAATACTTGCTGAAATAAAACATATTCTGTTGCTCCTGGCAAGTACTGTAGATATATGAGAGTTGCAATCACATCAGTACATAAGATAGTTCATTCTGAACCAAGACTAAAAAGAATGCAGTGGTATCTAAGCCAGTTATATGTACAGAGGACAAAGTTATTTGTCACTTTCCTCAATAAGTAACTTAAAAAGATACCTGGTTAACAAGAATGCTATGCAACGAGCGAAATGGAACACAAGGTTTGAAGCTTGTTAAATCAGTGTCCAAAGTTCTATCTGTCAATAAGACATTCTTATGCTCCCATAATGATCTTTCCATACATACAACTTGGCAAGATTGTTGCAAGACATATTCATCCTCCACTATGACTTCTTTCATTACAGAAATCAGCTTATCTTGAATGACAGAATCAAATGCTTTTGATACATCAGAAACAACGATGAATAGACCAGGAAGAGTTGTTGACACATTCCTCAGACTCATTAGAAAAGGGCACAACCTTCTGTAGACATCATTATAATCAAAAACTGATGAACCCAGCTTCTCTGGCTCTTTCAACTGTAAACCTTTGAGAACCGCATGTGTGTCACGAAGAATAGAGTTTACAGACTTGAAATTGACAAATTTGCCAGTTCTATCATGTGATTGTTTGTTTCTCTGAGTTCCAACACATTTACCTCTAGAAGAGAACCCCTTTCTTGGCAATCTAGATGGAGCTTTGAGATTTGCCAACATCCTTACACCAGTATTCTTTGGACGAAGCCTAAGCTTTGAGAAACCAAATGATCTCTTGCTTAATATATTTCTAACAGCTGCCTCATTTAATGGATTATAGATCCCATCTTTAAGGCAATTAATGGCTCTGTCCGTCAACTTCATCCAGGCTGACTTCCGATAATAGTACAGATCATGTTTTCCATGCTCACTTTCAGTAACATAGAAGTTGGCTTGAATCAGGGGCACAACTAGACAGCTAAAGAACCAAAAAATCCAGTTCACAAAGAGTTTATGCTTAGCATTTGTTAAACTATCTTTTATTCCTCTCAATAATTTCTGAATGTTTTCATTCTGCCCCGCAAAACTTTTTACATCACATTCACATGAAGGGTGTTTACTTGACAAAAATGGGAAACTGGAAGTTTTTAACTTATATATGCATTGCCTTACAGAGAATTTCTCAAATTTTCGCAGCCCAAGAAATTTCGAAATATTGCTCCTCAGGATTCTCCAATTAGAAGGAGATCCTAGTAAATCTGGAGGAATAATACTCCTACAAACAGCCCAAATAAATGACACAACCTGACTTTTCGAGCAATAAGTCCTAGTTGACTCAGACTGAGTATCATGTGTTTCCATGCCCATTTCTTCACTCTGCAACAGCAAACTTTTAAAAGTCAAGCTTTTCATGGGCTCTCTATATGCACACCCTTCCATTTAGGGTAAAAAAAAAAGAAAATCCTAGAAATTCTCTCATCTAGAGTTGACAAAATCCTTCAAGATTACATACAAAAGAAAAAGGGAATACAAAAAGAACAGAATTCTGGAAAGTCATGCATGGATGCACCCTTGCCTTTCAAAGTTACGCACCTGAAATTTCTAAGCGAATTATATACAAGCCTCATAAGCAATACTAACCTCAAGTACGGTACTTGAACTTCTGGCAGCCATTGAATCCAATATGGGCAAGGCACAATGCTTCTCCAACAATCTTAAATAATTGCAACGTCGACTTCTGTGTATGAGCATCTTTAGCAACTTAACAAGATAATGATACCTGGGGAACCACAAATAGAATAAAATAACAAATTGCTCTTCATAATATAGTTGCAAGATATCCTCATACCAACTTCAGGTTTATAATAAAAGACCAAGATATTTCTGTGGAATGTGTAGAGATATTACAACCATCATTTTTTTTCTGAGTCATTTTAGAACTACAAACATGTTGGCACTTGGCACTGAGCACTGGATATACTACTAAATTGATCCAAAATCCCTTCAAAAAGCCCACAAGGTTTTTAAAGTCAATACCACAATGCTTTCCATTGACTTTAACATACAGGTTTGGTCCTTAGACATACACCAGTTAATCTTAATTGGACACAATAGGATTCAAGTGTCACTTTCAAGAGAATTTATGCATAGCTGACAGAGCTGTTCTACAGCTAGAAGACAATGCGAATGTGCACAAAAGAGTTTGCAATGAAATGATTACAGGATTATAAAGCCCCAAGGTAAACTGATACAGTATGCAAAATACCCCAAACCATGGGAAACTATGTGCTTTGGTAAAACCAACAAATTCCTGTTAAAGACCAGAAAAAAACAGTAGAGATGCAAAGTATAATATTCAACTTACTGGCATCCAGATTGAAGCAGAAAAGAGCCAGTACTGTGGAAGCATGGCATTGACTGAGCCCTTGCATTTCCATCAGATAAGCCAAAGATCTTCTCAAAAAGAGACTTTGAGCCAGATATATTGGGTTTTAAAGTTTTTAACACATCTGATACAATTAAGGCAAACCTTTGCCTTCTTATAAAGAAAACAAGAAAAGAAAATGTAACAGCAACCGCAGAAACATACATTGCTTCAAGATCATATGTAACAATGACAACAACTAGCAAACTCAAAATGGATGGAAAACACATGCCCTATGGACTACGCCTCTATGTTTCAAAAGACAATTTATCAAAGGATACGGTTTTGAGCCAGACCAGACAACGATCGCTCCATACTGTACAACATGGATTGCCTGTCGATGTGATGCCTCTCAGAGATTAACTGAGGGACTTCATAAATCAGAGAACAGCAGCACTGCATTGCAAAGGAACTGTTTTAGCAATAATACATTAATTAAAGCAGTGCCAACAGTTCAAATTTCATGAACAACATTTTAATGTCTTTTAACCTTTATATTGAAAGAATAAAGAAAAGAACTCCTTGAGTGCAAGAAAGAAATACGAAGTGAAATATCTCAAACAATACTAAAATGCCACATATTGCATTCCTTTCACAAAACCTTGAAAATTTGACAAGTTCCCAAGTTCACTCATGGACACATGCAAACACAACCAACCAACATGACATTGCATGTATCTCCACACAAAGTACTTTGATAAATGAAACAACTATGAAAGCCAGGTGACATATAGAAGTAAATGTATACATAGCTCAAAGACCTGTGTATGAAAATCATATGTCTGGATGCTAGAATGTGGCTGAACCTTCCCAACTGAGCTACCTTCATCAACTTGATTGTTTGTACAAGAGATCTTATCAGCAAACTCTTGTAAATTTAATTTCCTCCACTTCCTGTGGCAAAGCAATCTAGATGATCTACACCGCTTTTTACACTTCCTTGTAGACTGATTTGAGCTTTGTTGAAGTTCACCACTTACATCTCCTTTCTCCTTAGCTGCAGCAGATCCAGTCAATGCGTCCCCTTTGGAGACAGTCATCTGACCATTAGTATTTTCATGGTTGATAAATGGTCTTAATTGACTCAATCCACCAAAGCAATGAGAAGTTAAATGATCAGCAATATTGGAATAGGAATTAAGTGGCTGCATCTGTGTTGATGAACTAATATTATCAACTCTTTTTCTCTTCTTTCCAGTGCCTGAGACAATTTCAGAGAATCATCAGCCAATGCATACAGCTCTGACTACATGAGAGGTGAGGTAAACTTTATCTACAATAATTTGGTCAATGGAGTCAAATTTTGATGTACATTTGGTGGGATAAACATCTCTCACCAGAACAGAGATAGGTTCAAGTAAAAAAAAAAAAGAAAGAAAAACTCTTAGATTATGTTAAACAGAAAACTTGAATAACATGCAGAACTTTTAGCACCTTCCATTTATTTTTAGCACAATATAAAATGTAATTGATGCACCATCAATAGGTCATATCTAACTTCCTCTAATGCATTAAGCATTCATAATTTATTTGTATATTATAATAGTTTCATAAGAATTGTTTGTGTTTAGAGCATTTTTTATATCCATTACTATCTAAAAATTATCACGTTAGAAACTGGAAAACATGAAGAAATACCCCCACATCTAAAATTAATAGATCACCTAAGATGAAGCAATCCCATTGAATTGACTATGATTGCATGTGTGCCGGGGACATTTGCTATACCATTAGTATTGATAAACAGAGATTTGCAAATGTTCCAGATGCCTTTTCTTAGTTAGCTTTTTCCTAGCCTCTTCTAGAATCCATGTCTTAATTCAATTCAAGATCCATCTTTACCAAGTGCAATGAATAAATACATCTTTCCACAAAATTTGATGGGAATGGGCTTGGGAACGTATCTTAGAAAACAAAATATAGTAATCAAGTTATTAATTCCACAGTTATAAATTCATTTCATATCAGAACAGACTAGAGTGTCATAGGCACCCTCATAATGTGCGTTTGAGTGTATCTAAATAGATACAATGTTTACATATGGACCCTTACATTGCTATTTTCCATTTTGACTTTGATGGGCATAATCCAGTAGAAGTTCACCATGGTCATAAGAATTGGCTGGTAAAACTAGCCTGCTTGAACTAATGATTAGGCAGAACTGAGGTTCAACAAAAAGACCTTTTGCAAAGAGTACCTTGGTTACAATTTATTCACAGATAAAGGAAAACAAAAAAGGATTTTGGAGTAATTTCAAGTGAATTTTTGTCAAGATAATTGGAGGGATTCATAGCATTGCGTTACATTATCATCATTTTCTTATACATGCAGTCAAACCATGATAACAAAAAGAATGGAGAATGACATTCATTTGACTACTGTTACCAGATTGGATTACAGCGGGATTCTGAAATTGAGCCTCTGGCATATGCTTTTGCAGCTTGACAGGAGAACCTGCTACTTGATGAAATGTGTTGTGAGACAGGGGCAAAAATATTGATGCATGCTTTAGTAGATAAACCATTAAACAATCGCCAACCTGCCAAATTGCATATAAAAGGAAAAAAAAGAAATCAAGAATAAAGAAAAAAAAAAGCCATGAACAAAACCACGTGATACAAGAAGATGGTATACCCTTTCATGGAGAAGAGCCCATGCTGAAGAAGTCAGACGCTCCAGAATTGGGCTTGATTGTTTCACCTGTTCAATTATTAAAAAATAACAAAGTACAAGGAGGACATAATTCACTTCAGTGCAACACATGATCTTTAAATGACAGAGAGCTTCATAGCATATTTTTTGTCCATATGGAATTAAGGACCCAACCAAGAACTTACTAACTGAATTATTACCATTAGGACAAAAGGAGGTGCTAAGAGGGATAATTATAAAGAAACATGTTTAGAAAAACCCCAAGGCTAACAGCAACAGAACAATACAACAACACAACTTACACTAAAAATAAATAAATAAAAAGAGGAAACAGAATAACAAGTCTACTTTTTCCCTTTTTGGATAACACGAGCATCCAGATATTACTTGTCCCAGAGTATGGTTCTCTTCACTCCTTAGTTCAAAACCAAACCCAAAATTATAACCAATTAAAGACTGTTAAGGGTATATAGACAAGAAAATGAAAGTTGAGGAATGTATTTTCTCAATTTCCACAAAGGAAACCACTAGAATATACAGTATGTAATAACCAATCCTTAACTTAAAACCAAATATAACAAATTCAATATATTCTAAGCACAATTATCTTAAGTGTTACGACGAGGGCCAAGGAACACAATAAACACTTGCCTTGTTATAGTCACAACATATTACGTTGGACGGTTGCTCGAGCCCTGTGATTTCAATAGTCCTTCTCATAAGCTACAAAAATAACACGAAACAATTAATGGCTTTATTAGAAAAAGGATTAGATTAGAAATCAAGACAACCTCTAGTTGTGGCCAACGCCGGCTGGGATCGAACTGGAGGGGAGAAGTGCCCTCATTAACGACCAGATACGAGCAATTTATGAGCTTCCGGTAGTCTTTAGGGTCACCAGCGCGAAGGAGAAACGACGTGGCGTCTCCGCAGCACTGGAGACAGGAGGAGCCCCTGCAGGGGCAAATGGAAGGCCGAAGGGGAGGGACCAAGGATGTAATTGTAGCGGATAAGGTTCTTGCTCTGGCCCCGAACACTCTCCAGAGAACCTCCGGCACCGGCCGTCGTCGTTGCTTCGGCATTTTTTGTATTCTTTTGAGGAGTGTGAGAAGACTTGACTATACCGCCTGAGCAGTGATGGAGAGCGCGGCGAAGCCCGGAAGCCGAAGGGACCCGCCGTCCCATTTTTGAGATAGTCTTTGGGTAACAGTTGAATCACTTTAGATTTGTGACAGACCAAGCAAACGTAGACACGCAGATAAAATGTGTGCTACAAATGTGTGATTGACGTTCACCTATTCCTCGTACTAGAATAATTGTAATTTTGAGTTTTTTTGCCTTTTAAGTTTTTAAATTTTAAAAATCTTAAAATAAAATTAAATAATTTTATGAGTTAATTAAATTTAAAATTTTAACTAATCCAATTGAAAATTTTATACTTAATTATAATTATAATTATTTAAATTTTAAAAATTACAACCAAAAATTTAAAATCACATAGTTAAATTAAGCTAAACCTAAATTGACTCCATTAAGTGCGAGGAGTTTAATGCTTTCATTGAATCACTTTAGACTTGTGATAGACCAAGCAAAAGTAGACATGCAAGTAAAATGCCAGCAACTTTTCTCGGTTCTTTCAAACCCAACAAGTAACGGAGGAGGTAATTTTATTTGATGATGATAAAAAATTAATTGATGAAGAACAAAATTATATTTTATTGAATTGATGGATTGATTTAAAATAAATGAAAAGGATTTGAGAAAGATGATTTTGGAGGAAGAAGATGAGAGTAAAATTATAAATTTGATGAATTAGATAATTATATTTGTTTTATTATGTGACCAATGCCTTTTACTTATGTCATTCATTTATCTCTGTTGTCAATTTTATGTGTCAAATATTTTGGATATGTCATTCTTCTTCTGTTAATTAATGATTACCTCAACAAAAATTTAACAAAATGACCAAGTTGAGCCGAAATGAGAAACAATAGGGACGAAATCAATGATTTTTTTAGTTAAGAGACTTAATTGAGGGTTTGTACAATAGTTGAAGAATTAAAATAGGGGTTTAACTTATATTTTTAGAATGTTAAAGGAATAAAAAAATTTACAACTATATTTGCATATAGTGATATCAAATTAAGGGCCGTTTGATATAACAGTTTAGAGATAATGATTAACAATTTTGTCCAAACCGTTAAAAATAAATATTTGATAAATTTATTGATTTTATAACTAGTACAAATTAATTGTTTGGTATAACTTTTTATTAAACAATTTGGGACTAATGAATGATAGTTAAGATCTAAATAGCTAATAAATTGAAAAAGCTACTTAAAGTAGTTTTTTTGTACTAAATCGCTAGTGGATTGAAATTTTTTTCAAAATTTATTGATAAATTTATTGACAAATTTATCCTTTTTTAATTTTTGACTACGATTTTTAATTAATACTTATCTAATTAGTTTCAATTTTATTTTTTATCTTTAATAATATTAAGTAATTATTATATTTCTATTTTTACATTAATTTATCATAAAAAAATATATTAGTTTAATAAATAAAATTTACTAATTAGAAGAAAAAATTAAATTCTTTTATTTTATTTAAAACTAATATAATTTTTTTATTAAAAATAAAGATTAATATACAATTACACTATTAGAATTTATTCATTTATTTATTTATTTTTATAAAATTAATAATTTAATAATAAAAATTATAAAAAGAAAAGAATATACTTAATTATTTTTAAATATATCCTTATCAATCATTTAATTTTAAATAATAACTGCTAATTATTATATAATTAAACAATTATATTAATCAAATTTGCTATTTACTATTTACTATTTACTATCTACTTTTTGCAATCCACTATCATTTGCTATCCTCTAACAACTATACTGATTGGTATAACAATTTTGGGTAGTGGTTAGTGGTTTTTATCAAACTGTTAAGAATAATTATTTGGTAAATTTATATATTTTGAAACCATTATAAATAAGATATTTGGTAAAAATTTTTATATAGCAATTTGAAACTAGTGGATAGCAGTTAGAATTCAAATTGCTAGCGGATTAAAAACGTTAGTTTAGGCAACTTTTTATATCAAACCGCTAACGAATTGAAATTTTTT
>BPVZ01000167.1:201126-216501 GCA_020521535.1 Rubroshorea leprosula | reverse complement strand
TGGAGAGGACAGGAAAAAGAAATATAATCCATATCAGAAGTTGCTGGCATGGCATGGCTGCTGATGAAGAAGGGAAATGGTATTCTTTTGAAACACTGTTATTGGCTTTAATAAGAAAAATAGCTATACAGTCACGAACGACAAATTCAAAAAACATTTCCTGGTAAAACTATCACAAGGATGTTTTCTACTACAGCCCCCATCATTTTAGAACTGTTTCCCAGAAAAGCTTGTTGGAAATAGCCAACTAACAGCTTCACTCTATTTTAGGAAAAGAAATGGTAGTTCAAAACAGCTATCCACTGTCAACACTATACTAACACTTGCCAAGAAATCACACAATCACACAAACAAATAAAAATACAAATGATGTAATTCGAAGAAGCCTCCTTATATTCAGGATGAATCGGATTGAAAAATCTAAATAGCTTAGAACTGTACAGATAAAAACTATATATATTGATATTAACAAGAAGATTGGCATGGCAAGGGTCCTATTTACTTGGGCCCAAGATATGGACTATCAGAAGATCGATATCTGTGATCATAAATCAAATATGAAGATGAATGTTGAGGTTGGATATCAAGTTCCATGGCCTGCAAGTTCAAAACACAGCAAGACAGAAAAATTAGTGCCAAAAGAAAAATCAGAATTCCACCAAAACCACCATCCAAATTTATGGCAATTATCCAATCTCCAATCATCCACACCTGCCTGAGTTGAGTGGTGTCTGATACAGACTCTTGGTATGTGCTACGGATTAAAGGTTCCTGCATAAAATATGCCATTGTAAACAAAATGAAAGTCATATTTCTTTACATCAGAATGTTAAGTATGAGAGTT
This sequence comes from Rubroshorea leprosula, assembly GCA_020521535.1. Classification (NCBI taxonomy): domain Eukaryota; kingdom Viridiplantae; phylum Streptophyta; class Magnoliopsida; order Malvales; family Dipterocarpaceae; genus Rubroshorea; species Rubroshorea leprosula. The sequence continues at coordinate 215,657 of BPVZ01000167.1, read as the reverse complement.
TTTTACCTGAAGTAACTGGGTTTGGCCGGGTAAGTCATGATGATCAGAAAAGAAGTTTGATTGCTGATACATGTCAGTACTGGCTTGCTGTTCACTGACAAGATTAGGTTGTTGGTACATGCATTGTACCACTTGATTAGCTTCAAAGTTGTATAAACCCTGTGCAAAGCATATTCAAAAACTAGTAAGTTGAATGATAAAAGCCCAGCAATATGTGGCCTAATTATATCAATGCAAGCAAAGAATCACCTGCATAACAGGATTTGGTGCTGAGGCTTGAGGTGAAATGTATGCTTGTGGGGGACTTGAAATGCCCATCAACATGTTTGGTGGGTCTGGTCGTACATTTTGAATTCTTTTGGCCACAGAACTTATCTCATGCATATTTTTTGGTTTGTATCTATTAGATGGAGCAGTCTTGTTTTTTTTCCTTTTCAGTGCTCTACTCTCCCCATCCTGATCATCAATTACACTATCATCCAGAAAGATTTCTGCATTCTCACTGTCAGAAGCATTTGCAGGAGTGCTACTAGAGGTATCACCTTGTGCTTCCTCGGGTTTTAGTGCCAATATCTTCTCCACCCCTTCAATTACTTCATGGAGTTGCCTTGAAGCAAACTGAAATGCTTCTTCAGATTCAGCAGCCCTCACAGCTATATTGATTATACTCTGACACAAATCTTTGTAATGTCTTGCCACTAGCAACTCAGGATTTTCTTGCCCAATGAATTCACTATCCTCTCGCAGACTTCTGATCCTGGCATCTTTTGTCCATCTCTTCAAGATATATTGGGAGGGAACCACCTTTATATTCCTCTGGTCAAGCACCTTTAGTGCATGGCTACAAAGAAACCCAACATATTCGAACTTCCTACAATCACAATTAACTGTATTATCTGAAGAATTAAATGTAACAGAATACTCCTGAGTTTGTTCAAATGTATTGACTTTATATTCAGAGAAAAATTCATTCTGACTACACAGGTTAACAACAACATTTAAACACTTCTCATATTCTCGCTGAAATACTTCAAATGCCCCTGGAGTATACACCTCACTTGCATGCTTTAACAAAATTACATTCCCCATTAACCTTGGCCTGCAATGGTTCATTTCATAATTAGCTTCTATTTCTTTGTAGCGTTGTTCATCTAACACCCTTTCAAAATGCTTAAAAAATTGGAGCACATCCTGGTCAGAGTTCATGCAACTTCTTAACTGGTTAGAAAAACTCTCACCCAAATGTGAGCATTTCAAGTCAACAAAAAATGTGTTTCTGCCATATACCATTGCCCATTTCTCTCTTTCTCTGAACATCCATCTCAGCCACTCATTTTGCCTAAGATCATAATTGTCTAGCATGGCCTCCCAGGCATGAATGAAGTCATCTTCATTCTTATGATCATAGATACAACTTCTAAAATCAGTAGCAAAAGAGCCATTCTCCCTCACTACATGGCTGAGATGTTTAAGGGCATTCTGGTGCATCTGCCAAATACATATGTGATGACTAATTTCTGGTAGTATTGAACTGACAGCTTCAACAATTGTTGCATCTTGATCTGTGAGAATAACCTTTGGCTTCTTTCCAGACATTGCTTCAAAAAACCTGTGAAATAGCCACTTCATTGATTCAATAGTATCGTCAAATAGAAGACCAGCAGCAAAGATCAAAACTTGATTATGATGATTCAGACCTATCAACTGTACAAATGGCTGAAAAGCTTTGTTTGTCCTACAACTTGTGTCTAAGCAAACCACATCACCAAAATGATCATAATCCACTACCATATTATCATCAGCCCAAAATATATTGCTTACCTTATCATTAACATCAAGCTGTACAGCATAAAAGAATGATGGGTTTCTGAAGTGCTGCCTCTGAAAATAACTCAACAAGCGACCTGCCTCACCCTCCTTCATATCTCTTACCCTTTCAGATTTTAGGTAATTATCATAATCCACATTAAGGCAATCAAGAGATTCACGTATTCCGATTTGGCTACTCACCAACTGATAATCTGACTTTGACTGTGTCTCCAAATCATTTGGTTGATCCGCTTCAGAAGCTTCAAAATGTAATTCCTTCTGCAGCTGTAACATTTGGACATTGTCTGGGTTAGTAATGTCATGATTGTGGCTTGCTTCAAAATGAGTAACCCGGTATTTGCCATCAGGTTGGCGAGTGACAATCATGTGTGCCAAGCAACCAGTTCTTGTTTCCATCCGATGCTTTTTTACACTGACATCTCTTTTGTCTTTCCTTCGATAACCTTCTTTGGAACAAGTGAACTTTCTAGAGACCACCTGACCATGAATCTTACTCCTATTTACCCAATCTTTTCTAACATTGAAACCTAACAACATAGCATATTTGCTATAAAACCTGTATGCATGTTCATCTGATTCAAACTCTGTTCCTATTTTTAGTACCCCGTCTGAATTGGTGTTGTTATTTGAAGAAATAGTGGACAAAGACACATTAACATGGCCAACTTTTGGGCTATTACCATCTTGCTCCATATTCAAGTCCAACTTCTCTGATGTTTGAATTCTAATATCATCCTCATCATGAGAAGAATCCAAGTAATTCTCATCTCTGCTCATTTTCCTTCATTAAAGTGGAAGTTTCAGTAAATAATAAATAAATAAAATGGATAATTATTTGGTCTTGAAACAGAAATGACACATCGGATATCAATTGAACAAACATCACTTGAGAAACTTAATGCCAGAGCTTAGTTAGAGGACAACGGAGCAAAGGCAGAATGAGACAAATATGAGACACACAACACAAGATACAGTTATAACTCCTAAGTCAAAATTTGTATTTGGCCTATATTCTTGTGTAATTCTCTTTCCAAAATCCAACTCAAAGCTGAGGGAGGATTAAAGATCAACAAAGCAAATGCCCAAGCTAATAAACAATAATTCATCAGAGATTTCCTATCCCCTAGCAAAAGCATCATATCCATACCCAAAAAAGAATACAGAGTCTCTTGCGTAGAAACTGATAGGATTAGTCCAAAACATACCCAAATCCAAAAATGACTGAACAGCAACAACAATAATATTTCTGGACACCTAAAAGACACGACAAAGGGATGGCATACCGCTCCTAATGAACGGTAATTTGTAAGAAACTTAGCAAGAATATTGAATTTCACTGCATTTGCAATGATTTAATAGAATTGCAATATATGTTCAAGTAAATCATTAAGCTGAGCTTACGAACTACCTCCATAGCTACGATCAGTTTAGGAATCCATTTAGCGAAACAAAGGTAGGAATCTGCAAAAATGGACACAGCGAAACCCTAGAGAGAGAAGGAGAAAGAGATAAAGTACCTGAGGCGGTTGATATTCAAATTTGTTAGGATTTGAGCTCACAGCTGCAATCTCAGATGTAGAGTGGTTTACTGTTGTACCGTCGGAGAGGAGGGGAAGGAGATGAGGAGTAAAGATTGGGTTCGGTACTTCGGTTTGTGGAATTTGAAAATGGGGCTCTTATTAAGGAGCGCTTTGTACAATTATTGATAGTTGCAGGCAGTCCTTTGTGATTTTCCTTTTGGTGGAGAGTCCTTTGTGAACTCATTTTTCTTTTTTTTTTTCTTCATTTTTAACGAATTACACTTTAGGAAAATGTTAAATGCTAATTTGGTCCCTCAATTTTAAGGTTTTATATAATTTTTATCTTTAATTTTTTTTGTACTTTTTTGACCCTTAACTATAAAAAATGTATTTTTTTCAATCTTCTGTTAATTAATTTGTTAAATCTATTTAAATTTACATATTTTTAATCTCTCAACTTCTAATATATGTGTATTTTTATCTCTTAATTTAAATTAAAGTTAAGGGACTAAAAATATATAAATTTAGATAGACTTAACATATTAATTAAAAAAAATTAAAAAAGTATATTTTCATAGTTAAAGGACTAAAAAAGTGTTAAAAAAAAAGTTAAGAGATGAAAATTGTACAAAACCTTAAGTTGAGAAACCAAAATTGACTTTAAACCTTAGGAAAAGTGTTGTAAGGTTAGGTTTGTACAAGACTGAATAACACTTTAAATTGCATAATATCATTATTTAATGTCTTATATTTTATTATTTGATATAATTTAAATTATAAAATAAAAAATTTTAACTTTTATTGATAATTTATAGATAATATTATAATTATAATGTTATTTAACATTATAAATTTATAATATAATAATTATTATATAATTAATTTTTTATTTAAAATTTTACTTATAATATTATATATATATCTATTTATTTAATATCATATTATATCATTTAATATTATATTATAATTATAAACTCATAATTTAATATAACATTTTAACTAGAGCATTGCCATTAACTTATACATGTGTCAAATTTTTATTTGTTGGTTGTATCATGCAGCATATATGCTGGTTCTTTTGTTATTATTTTTCAAACATTTTTCTTTTTAAACTTATTTATAATAAATAAAAAAAAATACATACCAGTCTTGACTTTTAAAATAAATTAAAGTTTTAACATTAAATTATGTTATTTTATTTAATTAAAATTTTAAAAATTTATTTTATTAAATATTAATATTTAAATTTAAAAAATGAATATATTAAAAAATATAACCAATTTCTAAATCTATATACTAATATTTAATAATATAAATTTCTAATTTTAAATTAAAATTTTAATTTCTAAATGTAAATTAAGACTCTAGTTTTTTTGAAAATTAAAATTAATACACACTAATCTATTATCAATTAAATTTCAAATATTTTATTTTCTTTACATCTAGAATTTAATGGAAATTGTATAAACTATTATTCAAGAATACGTTGGTTGGTAAGTTATTCAGCAAAAATTTAACATATCATAATATATTCTCTAATTTTAATTTGTTAGATTAATTATATTTTCCATATTTTAAGTGAGACCAATAAACTTTTTTATAAAATATTATTATTATTATTATTTATTTTAATTATTCATCCTAACACTAAAATTTTCTCCCTCCTTTTTTATTAATCTATTTCTCAAAGGTAATATATGTCAATAGGACTTATTATGATTGATTGTTTTACCTAAAATTTTCATTTTTTTTCCTTACTCAAAATTAGTTGTTATATAATTGATTATTTTATTTAAGAAACTATGCATAATGGTACACTTATTTATTTAATGTTTTTTTATTATTATAAATTTATAATTTTACATGTTATTATAATTATAATAATAAATAAGAACATATTCATTCGAATTTAAGAATCCGCACAAAATTCCCACATAATATGGGCCGCGTTGTTAAATTCAATTTTGAAGGATGACTGTTTAGTTCCAACCCAAAATCGGCCGCAACTTCAATTTTTTATTTTTTTTTTTAATTTCAAGTTTAATGACCATCGTGACATAGCAAAAGTTGTCTATCAGCTTAATAATAACTCATTTATTTAAAATAGGTCATGGTTTAATACACCTACCTCGAGAACTTATTTGATTAAACCCATTTGACCATGATTCGTAAAAGTAAGATCATAACTTGTAAAGTCATGAAATGAGTGGGTTACAAGTTACTTTCTCTTACTTATAGACGCTTTTGATCCAATTTGTCTAATGTACAAATGATCCAACTAAATCTCAACCCTAGCCACTCATTTAACATTTCTTCTTATCTTTAAATTTATCTTATATGAATATTATACAATTCAAAATCAAGACCTTATAATTTATTAAATAAAAATTACTACATCACTTGAGTGGGCGGCACCAGCTATCATCTTTATTTTAGAGCAACGGCATCAATGGACAAACTTTGATTTAAATCCTAATCACATACTATGCAATTGATGGTTAGTTAAAGCGGCCATAACTCACAAGGAAGATTGGTCAGAAGATTGGTTAGAAGATGTTCAATAAAATTTATAAACCTCTACAACCTTACTCATTTTGGCTGCTTTCAGAGATTCGAGAGTTGAACAAATGATCCATTCGGGTAGGAAGTTGGTTGGTTTGACTTTAGGAATGTTGATTGGAATTATTATCCCAACATGATTAGAATTGCAAAAGTGGGATGCATTCAGCCATTCATGGACAAAGCAATGAATTTATGTCAAGAAAATTTTTGAAGCTTATAGTTGCTTCCGGGAAAGGATGTGTCAAATTGAGGGGAAAAAATTATGGCAAATCAAAGGAACAAACACTGAAAGCTAAATATCCAAAAAAAAAAAAAACAAAGGTTTAACCACCCACCCCAACCCACCTCCAACTTGTCGTTTTTTAGAGGTTGTTTGGGTGGAGAGAGACTTACTCTCCCAAAACTTTTCCCTTACAAGATTTTTTTATATATTTTTATATATTAATTTATAACCAAAAAAAGATAAAAATAACATTATTAACTTTTTATTTTTTCTGATACAATTCTCAATTTATAAACTTTTCTTCGTATACCTTTTAAAAGAAAAAAGTTTTTTCCCAACTTTGTTTATGTGAAAATCAATTAATAATTTTCCTATAAACTTTTTCCGCATTAATTTCTTATCAAGTACAAAAAATTAATAACCTAACAAAATCCTAATAAAATTTCATTACACAATTTATCAACTTTCCATACAATACTTTCCCAACTACTTATTGAATAAAAGCCTTCCTAATAACATTGGCTTCTAACGAAATACGCCCTTAGGTATTAGCCTTCCAACATACAATATATCATTTTTGACTCCTTAAGTCATCTAGTTAAGGAAAATTACCCCATATTTAACGGCAAAAAATCATATGACCCACATGGCCATTACCCCTCTGTTAACCCAAGCCTAATCAATACCAGCTCAACAGAAAATTGACAAGTTATGCTGCCTACGTGACTATTCTAAGTCCCACCGTAATCTTATGCAAATAAAACAAGGATAGTGCTATATGGATAATTTTTTTGTCTCATTTTTTATACAACTTTTACATGTTATTAAATGAATTGATGCATTCAATATCACAGATTTCACATAAATTAAAATAATCAATTATTTTAATGACATGTCAAATTATATAAAAAGATGAGATAAAAATGTTATACAAAAATCATTTCCCATAAAACAAGTGCCACACATACAAATTAGGGACCCACTAAATTAATTAATTAATTAAAAGGGGTTCAAGGGCGTGTAGTTCAAGGGTGTGGATTCACTCTTTGATTGGTTGCCATAGACTTTGAGTTATCTTCCAAACGACGTGTAGTTCAAGGGCTAATTGTATGTTAGGGAGCTAACACCCTAAAAGATAAGAAGTTGGAGTGGGGCTGGGGTTGGTTAAGCCAAAATAACAAAAACAAACAAACAGAAGCAACTAAACATAATAACATAAGGTGAAGGGTAACTCATCAACTGTAAATTTTGAGAAAGGGCTAATAATCATCAACTGTAAATTTTTATGAAAAAAAATGAACTATATTAAAAAGGTGAAATTACATGCTAGATTCTCTAATATCAAAAGAAGTTAAAACTTATAGCACTAATAAAATAAGATTTTTCTCATGCCAAATCTGGACAGTTATGTAAATATGGCCAACTAGTAAAATAATAATACATTAATATTGGTATATACATAAAAATTTTAGTTGTTTTAGTTAATTAACTGAATTATGTGAATAATTTTAGTTATCCGTAATTATAACCAAATTAAATATCTAGTTTAAGTTTGGTATGAAAATCTCATTTAAAAATAATTTTGAATAACTAAAAATTCAGATTTAATTCAGACAATTAAAACTAGATGTCCAATTCACAACCCCCTAATATTAGATATCCTCAACCTAGATAATCAAAATTCCTTGTTTCATAATTAAGTATTTATTTATTTATTCTTCTTGATTGTCAAGGGAGAAAAGCGACATCAAGGAAGAAAAGAAACAAAAGTGAGGAAGAGAATAAATGCCAAAGAGAGAGAAGGGAAAGGAGGGCGAACATCAACCGTAATTTATCTAAATTCTTAATAACCTAGCAAATCACCAACCTTCACGTTTTTTTCTCTACTGACCACCGACCGTCGCATTAAAAAAACTGTTTGATAGAGAAAATAAAACTATATTAATGTAAAAGATAGAGAAGGTAAAAGAAGAAAAGCGGAGTAGTATTGAGTAAGGTTTATGCCATCGTCATACAAGTAAAACCATAAAAGTAATAAAAATATCAACTATCATAATCCATCTTCAAATCTCCAACTATCTACCATAAACCTAATTACCAGCCTCTGAAAGTTCCATCATCCATGTTAAGATAAAAAAACATCGATGGTCTCCTTCAATTTAGCTGACATGAAGCTTTGTTAACTTAGAAAATGTTCTTCAATCTTTCATGATGAAAAAATATTCTAAAAAATTGATGCTTAAGCTAGCTATAAGTAATTAAATTCAGAATTACATAATATCTCAACAATAGTAGCATAGCCCTCAAATTTAAATTTCTCAGCAATTAGATTAACGAGTCATAAATTTTAAAAATACTAATTAAGTTTCCTGCACCTAATTAATTCACTACAAATACTATTCAAAGAAAAAGGAATTAACTTAGAAAATAAAAAAGTTGCATGCTTACAAAGAAATACTTCATATAGTTCTAGAAGCATCCGTAAGGCTTGTGAATTGTCTTGAACAAGTGAACATTTTCATTGTTCAACTTTTGAACATGTTGAGCTAGATAAAACATCATCTTCATGTATGCATCCCTGCATTTTCTCAAAGGCTCCGTAGCTAAAATGGTCTCCTTTGAGATCTTTACCCCATTTTTCCAGCTGCCCTTCTTCACATTCTCCTTATCCGAATCCTCACGTCTCAATCTCTGGTATTTCTTCCTTCTCCTGCGCCTGATCATCTTCATGTTAAAGCAGAGTGGAGCTGCTTCCATGTTAGTAAGTGGTTTATAACTAAAATGAGCAAGCTAGCATAAAGCTGAAAATGAAAGGCAACTTCTGCGAAGGGAATTGAAGATGTTAAATTAAATGGAAGGGAGGTGTGGAGATTAATTATAATGCCAACTGCTTTTAGAACCTGTTTTCTAGGGTTTTAATGAGTATTTAGGATGATAGGTGTTTGGCAATAATAGTTTGTTTACCAAACCAGTTTCAGAATTAATGGTTAGCTGAAATATTAAACCCATCCAACCACTCTCATTGACTTTGAACTTGTATGTTGAGTATATATGTAGAGCGGCAATTTTTCACGATTCCTGTGGAACCATAGGGGTGCGAGTGGAGGCGGGGTATTCCTTCCTCATAGGGCATTTTGTTTCTCATGAACAATTAAAAAAACAAAAAAGAGGAATATTATTGAATCCAACTTAATTTACTGATTTAACTCAAACGGACGGGGTACTTTCTTCCCCGGCTTTTTCTTCTCATGAACAAATTTACACACATATATATATATATATAAATATATTATTGAATTCATATATTTAACACAAAGTTATAGATCATATCCATTGCTTATTTTTAGTTTTAGTCCAATACTAAAATCCAACTACTTTAAACCAAACACAACTCAACACTTTTTTCTTTCTTAATTCAACTCTTAAAACCATTTTGTTTTAAAAATAATAAAATAATAAAATAATTGCATATTAGTCTTATTTTAAAATAAAACTAGTTAAAATTTTAAATAACCGTTGTTTTATTTAATTAAATTTTTATTTAAAATTTGAAAATCTATTTGATTAATGTCAATACTAAATTTGAAAATCAATTATATATTGAAATATAATTAATTTTTAAATTCATGTATTAATATTTAATAAAATAAATTTTCAAATTTTGAATTGAGTTTTTAGTTTTCAAAAGTAAATATCAACATTTGTAAGATATTTCTAAATCTTAAAAATAGATTTTAATTAAATGAATCTATATCCTTAAAGTTGGGATTTCAATTTTTTCAAAAGTAAAAATTAATATATATTACATTCAAATAAAAATAATTAAATTAATTTTGTAATATATATTGGTGGAAAGCAAGGAATCACTACAGGTACCCTTCCCACTGGTAATGGAGGTGGGAGGCAAGTTTTGCCTATCAAAAATCTTCTCAACGACTAGAATAGAGAGGCACTCTTCAGCCTGCAGGCCCCATTGCCATGCCTAATTAGGAAAATACAGTGCTTTCTATATATATGGCGTGCAGGTCCTAATTGGGAGTGGTTGAGGACTCAAATGATAGGATAATCAATGCAAGATAAGGATTAATTGATGGGGTTACAACACCTAATTACCTAAATGGCATCTCCTGGCTTATGTCTGCAATCTAAAATTGAACAACGAACTAAAGAATATAGGACCATCAAGAGTCAAACAATCTAAATCCTTCATAATGTACCAAAGTATAATTTCTTTGCCATAAATAATACAGCATTATTTACATATTACGATAAGCCAAGAAGGATTCTATATATGATTTAAAGGAAACAAGAAAACATTAAACTGAACTAGTTAGATGCCATGACATCTACAGGTAGTAACTATCATTCAATCTTTCAGATAAGCACATCACTATGTAATATCAATGGCTGTGCCTAATGGACATATATAGAACTATATGATATAATTAATATCTTTTTCCAGCTTCCATTCCTTCAATAGTGGGGCTTGTATCTTGGGAATTAGGTCCTATAGAGTCATTTTCTGGTCCCATTAACATTCCAGTTTCAGCATCTCGTCGCCTCATCTGAATAGAGAAGGATCTAGGAGCAGATTGAGCAGAATTCTGGTCAGCCAATACTTCAAAATAGACATGAGGCGCCCAACCTGCAAAATTCGTGAGAGTTCGATTGATGAACAAGGAAACTACATATGCATCAAACCAAATGACATCAAAAGGTGCCTAATTAACTGAGATTTACCATCTTCACGATTTGGGAAAGGAAAGGCCTGTAAGTAACAGAAGGAAGCCACAGTTGATCCTGCGTCAAACCAATTGTAGGGATGTGTGGATCAGCAATGTTGTCATTTGCATTAGTATGCTCTAACTTCTTGAGGAATTCATGCTTAAGCTCATTTCAGTGGAAAAACAAACCTATGAGAGCTCCAGTAAAGACATCGGTCCAGTGATGCCAGTAGTCATCAACACGAGAAATGCCCACAAGAGCAGCCATCATTATGGGGAGGAACAAAATACAGAGTTTAGCAACATGGCCTCTGCGGTCAAAGGCTCTAATTTTTCCTGACATATACCATGCTAGAAAAGTAAGACCAGCAAAGGACCCTGCATTTTAAAATCCCAAAAAAATGTTGTGGAAAATAAATTTCAACCCTCAATCATGTGCAAAGTGGTAAACACTCTCCCTCAAGAGGTGTCCAACAATGACTGAAATAGCTTCAATCAACAAAATACCTCTCACACTTACAGGAAGTATGTCCACTAGGAAAACTTTTGTATCCTTCCTTTATGTCGTTCACATGTCCATGACAAACAACGTTTCCTGTGACATTGTTAAAAACCTGGACATGCAAAGACCACCAGTAAGCACTAATTAACATAGTAATTTGATTGGGAAATAATGGCTAACATAGTGATTTGGTTGGGAAAACTCACAGCTTTTCCATCAGGGAAACACCGGAAAAAGAAGTTTGGCCTTGGTCTACCAACAGCATCTTTGATTGAATCAGTTATAACTCCAGTTATCAGAACAGAAAACAGAAGGCCTAATCTTGCATGTTTAATTAGTTGAGTTAGCAGTGATGGATTTTGAGGTACCAAAACTCAGTTTCCGAAAAGATGAATGAGTATAAAGTCAGTACCCATTGTCGCATGGTGCAAATCATAAACATCCTTTCTGAAAAGGTAGTATATAAGAAAGACAATCAACGGCAACAATATCACTACAATCTGTGCCAGGAGTTAGAAAACTGTTATAAGTTATATATACACAGAAAATCCATATTAATCAGATTAATCATGCAAGGTTTTGAATACATACACCAACAATCCAGAAAGGTATTGTATCTTGATGGAATGGATACTTCAAATCTGTCATCATTCCCTCTCCGACGAAACGGTGAAAAGGTTCTATGAAATTCAAAAGGGCATCAATCACCACAAGAAGTAGAAGCATTATCCAGTCATGCATGTGTGTTCTTGCCACTTTGAGCCCATGGGATTTTACTGTGTGAGCTCCTAACAATATCTCTGACATATTATTTAGCTAGACAACAACCTGAAAAAAAAAAGGGAAAAAAAAATCATGAACAATAAATCTAAGATGAGTGAGATCAAATGAAGTGCATTGTATATGAAACGAAATGTATTAATCCGAATAGTCCATCATCAAATGTGCAAAACAAATGCGGTTTTAGTTTTTTATATCCTGCAAATTTACATAGATGAAAAGAAATGCTTTCAACCATAACATGTTTTTTTTTTTATCAGCCAAATAACAACTTTTTATTTAAATACTGAAATGCTTTCAACCATAACATGTGAAATACTGAAAAACCGATCTCATCGGATCGAATTTCTATTCAAGGCAAAATGGGGATCAAAAGACTAGCATGAACGAATTTAATTAGAGAAATTAAAGAGGGAGGGCAACCATGCAGACCTTTCTGGGTGTTAGAAGCTTAATGGATTTGTCAAAAATGGCGATTCAGGAAAAGTGGGTTTGTTTCTTCCTTGGGCTGCAAGGAAGATGAAGATTTATAGAACGTATCAACAAAAACTGATAAATCTGGAAATAGGAGGCATAACAGAACAACTACGGATCTAAAATAATATTTCAATTATTAAAATTGCATCTGTAATTGCTTACACCAACACAGCACTCAAAGGAAATTTGGATTTGCAGTTTTTGTTCTTCTTGATCTCTTTTCCCACCAATGAAATTTTCCTCCAACTTGAATAGAAGATGTGCATGCCTTTTCTTGTTTTCAGTAAAACTAATTTTAACTACCGCATTACCATCAATAAAAAAATAATAATAACTACCACATATAAGTAATCTCCTTAAAAATTAATAAATAAATAAATATAAATTTGTTTGTGAGAAATGCAAACTGCACTTGATAAATGCAGAGTGCAGCATAACAGCCCAAGTGCAATTTAAAAAAAAAAATAATAATAAAAATCAAAAGATAGAAACAAAAAATAAAGTGGGCCGACCGGAGGAGTGCAAGTGCACTCAAGGGCATGCCAAGTGTATATAGCACTCGTCAACCGTTCAACAATGAGGCCTCTATTGCTTGAGCCTAATGATGCTTGAGAATTTGAGATTGTAGATTGAAAATACTATATATCAGTTTTGATTTTTAAAAAAATTAAAATGTCAATTTTAAATAATATTGTTTTATTTAATTAAAAAATTTACCTTATTAAATGTTTATATTTGTATTTGAAAATAAAAAAACTCAATTTAAAATTCAAAAATCTATCTTATTAAATATTAATACCTAGATTTATAAACTAATTTTATATTCTAATGTGAACAATGATTGGTACACATTCCAATTTAACACATTGTATAAATTACTCATTAAAAAATCATTATTTTCTTATATTAAATTAAAGGTGGGGAAACATAAAAATACAACTATACATACAAGATTCAAGATTTGGTTGAATTAATTGTAGTTATATTATATTATAATAGATGAACCGAAATGAATGCCAGAAAATATGTTAAACTGAATGTGTACAAATTGTTTTCCCTTCTAATATAATCGATTTTTAAATTCAAGTATCAACATTTAATAAGATAGGTTTTTGAATTTTGAATTGAGTTTTAATTAGATAAAACAACATTAGGACTCTTTTTTTTTTTTTTTGGTATTTGGGATTGATATGCACTATTTTCTTATAGATTTGTGTTTTGGACAATGATTGGACACACTTTACAATATACTTATTAAAAAATTATTATTTTTAAATTTAAATTTAAGACGAGAAAAATTTTACTTGTAAAATTTAATAATTAACAGATGAATGTTAGTAAATGTATTGAACTAGAAAGTGTATTAATCATTACCCGTGTATTTTACCTTCATTCTTTTCATAAAAAAATAAATAAATTAGGGCCAACAAGTGTTTTATTGAGTTGATACTTACTAATTTAAAAATTTTTTATTTGAGATTAGGTTGGGAGTTTTAGGGTAGGAAAAGGCTTTTTTTTCATATGGTATTTTACTATTAAAGTGTCTTTAGTTAGTTTTTGCACACCTTAAAATTAATTTTTCTTTAGAAAATTTTGAAGGTCCACCTCATATTGGCTTAGTGTGTTTTAAAAAAATTAATTTTTTTTAGGAGTTTGCTCTAAGACTTGAACATTAAACTTAACCTACAAGACAAAACTTAATTACCAATAGTTCCAACCTTTAAAGTTGGTAGTGAGGGGCTTTGAGAGGGCTAGAAAAGAGTATTGTATAACTATCATCTTATGCATCAAAGAAAAATCTTGAGATGCAAAAAGTAGGGTATGAAAAGGTGAAATAATTAGACATTTGTGGCTGAACTAAAGAAAGAGGAATTGATCACTACAAGAATGCAACCTCGTTTGCCTCAGACAAT
>BPVZ01000167.1:175045-189922 GCA_020521535.1 Rubroshorea leprosula | reverse complement strand
CACACTAACAGTTTCCATTAATGTGCCGTTAAAAACTAACAATTTTCATTAATATACCGTTAAAATTGATATAAACAGTTAGTTTTAATAATAAAAATAATGAAAATAGTTAGTTTTAATAGTATAAGTAATAAAAATTGTTAATTTTAACGGCACATTAATAAAAACCGATGTCGGCACCGTATGGTAAACATCCAAAGCTCCGACACGGACGTAGTGTTGACACATATCTCAGGGGTTGACACTATACAAAAGGTTACTCCACTCATGTAATATGATGCCTTTCAAGTTATGATATTTATGAGTTTTGGGTACCCTTTGTACTCCGTTTATTAATAAATATTATTTTTTGCTGTTAAAAAAAAACATTAATAGAAACCGTCAATGTGTAACGAAGTGTTTAATTTTCGAAAATATATGTATCATTTCTCAATATATATATATATTAACACCTTAGTCTAGGCAAGATAAGCGAGCTACTTTAATTAGAAAATTTTCATTTGTGTAAAACTTAAAAACGAGATTTCACTGAATAAAAATATAAAAACTTTGATGAAACCAGCAACAAGTAATTTTCTCATTTGTTTTAAAGGAAAATGGCAATGAAAATGATGTCTTAGACATGGTTAATTTTTTCAGATGGAATACATTGATCTGGTCATATATATTAAATCAGAACCTTGTTGGGCTGCCTCACTCTGTGCGTACGCGTGTGTGTTTTTTTTTTCTCTACTTAATGTTCAAAGTAAATAACACTGCTGGGCAGAGCTCAGGGCCACAAATTAGGAAGAGGTAAATGGGCATTTATTGGTGAATTATACTCCCACATTGTTTTTATGAGTTATATGCTTGCTTCCAACCCTAGTCAGCGGACTTCTTAACTAATAGAAAATTGCACTTTATAAACCTATATTCATTTGGCTTCCCGATTGATAGAAAATTAATACTTCGAAGACCTCTATTTTTCATATTAACATATAGAAAAATTATGTTGAAATTTTATGTTAAGATCGATTCAAAATCTTTAAAGGCTTTTAAAATAATAAATTCTAATAACCAAGATATATCACGTAATTAGTACTCCCGTAATATAGTTAATTTTCTAGCATAAACAAACTCACTTCGAGTACACTACCTAACAAACCCCATTATATATCTAATGAAAAAAGGAAAAAATTCACAGATTCGAAGTTATAGCCTTGGAAGGCACAAATGACAAATAAAACACAAATATACACTCCCCGCATCTATTATTAAGGTAGAACATCTTAATAATATTTTGTAATTTGATTTCGTAATATATAAGAGGAAATTGGTAAAACAAACCGCTCACAGCGACTAGGATTGGAGAGAAGAAAATTGCCAATTTGCCAAGAGAGTGAAAGGATTAAGTATAAAGCCAGCGGCTTTAGTTATTAGCCCACCATGTTTGCACATCCCATTTCCAACCCCCAAAAACCCACCACCCTGAAACAACTCTCACCTCCTCCAATGGATCCGCCACCCCTCCCACCCCTTCCCACCACCGCCCTCGCTTCCACCACTCCCGCTACTGCGGCCGCCACCGCCGTTCCACCCGCCTCCTCTATGCAGCTTAACTACCCTGACTCCGTTGAGTCCTCACCGCGCTCCCGCATAGCCGATACATTTGATGAACCTCTGCCGCCTGTACCCGGTGCCAAGCTCCGCCTTATGTGTAGCTACGGCGGCCACATCATGCCCCGGCCGCACGATAAGGTGCTCTGTTATGTTGGCGGCGAGACACGCCTTGTGGTGGTGGACCGACACTCTTCGCTCTCGGTACTCTGCGCACGCCTTTCGAGGACCCTCCTCAACAGCCGCGCCTTCACGTTGAAGTACCAGCTTCCAAACGAGGACCTTGACTCTCTTGTAACCGTCACCACAGATGAGGACCTTGAAAACATGATTGAAGAATACGACCGCATTTCGGCGAGCTCGGCTTCTTCTGGACCGTCTCCTCGAATCCGGTTGTTCCTCTTTGTTAACAAGCCGGAAACGGCGGCGTCCATGGGGGCACTTTTAGCCGATGCCAAATCGGAGACATGGTTCGTCGATGCGCTTAATGGGTCGATGTTGCTTCCTCGTGGGATGTCTGATTCTGCTGCTATGGATTGCTTGCTGCATCTGGATAGTGATGTGGAGGCGCAAGGAGATGGCGGAGCAGATGGGGAGAACAAGCAGGCGAAGAACGATGCCGCGGCTGTCCACGATGTGCAGCATTCCATGCCCGACTCGCCTATGTTGGAGAACACTTCATCTTTCGGCTCCTCTTCTTCGACGCCGTCAATGGCGAACTTGCCGCCGATTCGGGTCCGGGTTGAAGAAGGCGGGTCGGCTAAAATACAGGACCATAGGGTTGGGAACGAGGAGCAGTTTGCGCAGATTAGTTTCCCCACCAATATGCATAAGCCAGGGGATGGGTTTGGGGCTCCAGCTGCTCTGCCTCCGCATCCTGCAGTGGTCGCTGCAAACGTAACGGTGGCACCAGTTGCCACGATTAATCCTGCGGGTGGGTCTAGTGAGAGCCTGAATCGGATGTTGTCTGATGACGAGAGGTCGGATCATGGGGTGCCCACCGGATTCCGCAAACCTCCATTGCCATTGCAGCCAGTACAACAAAAGGCCGGTGGAGCTTACAATTTGCCTTCCCCTGACTCAGTTGCAAGGTATTTCTCTTGCCACAACATATGCACATTTTGTATTCATAGGACTGTGCTTAGATTTTAAATTAAGTTCTTAATCTTGGTTAAATTTCACTGAAATAGAAGGGTTTATGGATGTTGTCGTTAGATTCTTGCATCAAATTCCAAAAATCATAACCAAGTTCTGAACTTTTGAAAAGGGGTTTGATTTCTTTCTCTTGCTTTTGCTATGGCGTGAAATAGTGATGCTTCTGCAATTTCCTTCTCGAAGCCCATGTACCATCAAGAGCAAGTTCATGTTGTTTCCAGTTCCAACAACAATGTAGATGCTTCGATTCCAAACTCACAAGTCCAAATTCAACAAGTCCAGGATTCAGGATATGCATTCCCTCCACATCCAGATCATCAGCAGCAGCAACAACAGCAGTCTCAGCAGCAATTTGTGCACACAAGCATGCATTACATCCCCCATCCTGCTCCGGTGCCAATGCCATCTTACTATCCGGTCTATGCTCCACCATCCCAGCAGCAGCATCCTCACCCAGTTGACCAACAGTACCCTCTATATGTCTTGCCTGTTGCTGCACAGCCACAGCCGTACATGAATATGCAATCTAACATACATGATGCTAGCATTGTGGCCTCAAGCCAGCCTCTGACAACTCCAAATCCTTTGATGGTTAATTCCTCTTCAACTCACAAAGATGCCATCCCTCCCATTTACCCCACAAAAGCTGCTCCTGCTACTACTGCTAAAACTGAGATGGCTGCACCTGTATACAGAGCAGCTGTGACATCAACACCAATGGTTCAAGTTCCCTCTAATCAGTTTCAGCAACAATATATGGGTTTCCCTCAACTGCATCATCCATCTCAGTCAATTGCAATTGCTCCTGCTACTACAGCTAACTATGGATACGAGTATGCAAATCCTACGCATGATCAGATGTATTACACACAGCATCAGGCTACTCCACTGCCTCCACAATACCAAACTATGACTCAAGCAGTAGCTGCAGCGGCATTGGTTGATGCTTCACAGCAGATACCTGCAGACAATACCAAGCCACAGTAAACTAGACAGAAAGCAACAATTTTGATGGAGTAAACATGAAGGTTGTGCCTTGATTGTCTCTTTCAATAATTGTTACATTTGTAATAGAGTTTACATTGCTGCACTAATCCTTACAGGCTGGATCTGGTCTTTTGATTCTTTCTTTCAAGTTCTTGTGTTTTTCATTGGAAATAAAGAAATGGTGGTCTATATTGCAGAAATACTTGCTCACTCTTGATTTGCTGAATTGATACATCAGTTTATATTTAACTACATGTTTCTAGGCAGTCAAATTAATTTTTTTTTTTTTTTTATGAGGATCTAATGCTCGGAACTTCAACCAGTAGCATGACCACGTGCACATATTACATGTACAGAGACGGATACTAATCAACAGATGTGGCAAGCACATTTTTCAGTCCAACTACAAAGATGAACTGTAATTTTGATGTTAAGCAAGACTGGAATTTAATGGGATGAAGTTTTGCAACTAAAATAGAGCAGATTAATCTGAGCCCTTAACCCCACATGCACACAGTGATGAAATCTAAGAATAAATCATGTGTAATGAGGATGTGTGACAAAAATTGAAAAACATTTACTTTGTAAGCACTATTTATCTCTAACAAGCTTGAAATTTTGTTAGTAGGAAATTCAAAATTTGTCTTTTAAAGTAAATTTTAAAAAAATTTTAAAAAAATTAAGCATCTAAACTTTTCAAAACTTATTTAAAATTCATTAAAAAATCTAATTTTATTTGTTTCCTTTTAATAAAATTTTAAATTTATATAAGAAAATAATACTTTTAAAATACATACTTTTTAAATTTTACCAAACACCTTCAATATCTAGCAGATATTTGGACATATTAAGTTTTTGACCTATGGATAACGAATTGAATGCCAAGGAATCTATAAACATGCAGCACCAGGAAACAAGCCATGGTTTTAGATATTTGGATCCAGTTAAACAGGCTATTTAAATATTCTGTTGCCTGACCATAGGGCTTCAGATTCAGACTAGTCACTCTGTGGTTTAGCTGGAAAAAAAATTGCAAAAAATCCGAGAGCCTGTGCTCTCATATATATATATAACTGATTCAGCAGAAGCAGGAAAATTAAGCAATACTGCATATGGTAACTTCATAACGTAAAATGAAGTGGGGAATTAGCTGTGCTGTACAGTAATGCAGGAAACCCAAAAAAACCAAAAAAAAAAAAAAAAATGCTGTACAGTCTGTAACCTGTATGCAATAATTTGGGATTAGAGATTTGGACTTGACTTGACCTCCATTCCCCTAAACACTAGAGCAAAGCCTCTCGTAATCACCTTGTTAGGTGCAAGCCATGGCTGATTAGGTGAGATCATCTATTAGTGGCCATTCTCTAGACATCACCACTCAAATAAATGCGTTTGTCAAACACTTGTGCCTTATCATTAATAGTTAATAAATATTATCTTATAAGTTTGGTTAAATTTTTAATTTAATCCCTTAATTATTATATAGACCTATAATTTGACCTCTAAACTAAAAAATCTTTAATTTAATCCCTTAAGTTTTTAAATTTAACCATAAGTTAGTACTTTCATATAAAAATAATTGACGTAAATTGATATGTCTCATTGTTAATATGACACTTAACATTTAAGTAATAATTTTTTTGTTGTTAAATAATGAATACATTAGTTATTTTTAATAGAAAAACCAACTTAGAATTAAATTTAAAAAATTTTAGAGACTAAATCAAAAATTTTTTTAACCTTAGGATCAAAGCAAAATTTGTACAATAATTGAAAAATCAAATTAAAGGTTTAACCTATGAGGGTGAGTTTAAAATTAAATTTGAAATTAATAATTACAAAATTAATTTTTTAAATGTATTATATTAATGTGAAAATATATCTTTAAAATAATAAAAAATTTAGCTTAATGCACCGAAGAATTAATAAAAAATATCTCAATCGTAAATATTTTTAAAAAAATTAGTAGATAGATATTCAATTGTGACAGGAATCTCAATCCATAGAAAAGTAAGGCCTAAGAAATCTCTGATATAAATTTTAGTATGTACCCCAGAAATGTAACGCAGATTTAGAATATCACGTCATAAATATCTCGTGATGCAGCTGAATTTCTCAGCAGCACCGAGGGAACATCAACTTCAACACATGGAATCTCTGCAACTTTCCACTCCTACTTTTTCCCCTTATATCCACTTCTGGAAGGAACCTAATTTTCCGCACCTGTCTGAAAAATGCCTACATCATATATCTAAAGAAAAAAAAAGAAAAGAAAATAAGTAACAGTATGTTTAATTTGTGCCGTTTAAAATTAAGAGTATTTTTTTATCAATAATTTAAATATTTTAATAATAAATTTTTTTAATTAAAAATAAAAAATTTTAAATTTAAATTACATAACATATAAGAATGTTGGGATCATGATGAAAAATAATTATCTTTTATTATATAATTAAGATAAAAAATAAATGAATAAAAATATTTTTTTGTTGTAAAAATATAAAAATACAAAAATTTACATTAATTTTAAAATAAGTATTTTAATTTAATTAAATAATTAATAAATTAAAAATTAATTTTTATTTTTATATAAATTTATAAAATATATATATATTTATTACCACTAAGAGTAAATAGTCAAATGAAAGTGGGAGTCAATTCATTGACAAAGGAATTCAGCAAACAAAATTCATCCTATTTGAAGACTGAAGAGAGAGGGAGAAACGGAAGCAAATATTTAGAGCCCAAAGTTGCTTTCAAAACAATTCCTGTCTTTCAACTCTCAAAGCATTCAATTCAAGAGTTTCTGCTATCAGGCATTTGAAAGTTGTGTTTAGATTTTGAGAAGAAACTCTGAAGCTCACCCATGAAAAGCACAGTGCTTTAATGGCTGCTAGCACCCTCTTTCTCTCATCCGCCCTTCCCAAGCCTTCATATTTTCTGTTCTACCCTTTTCATTCTCCCCCCTCTTCTCCTCTTTGCTTACCCCCACATTTGCGTTCTTACAAGTTCCGCAAGTTCAACTGCTGCCTCGCCGTCAAAAGTTCAAATGATGAAGCCACTAGCAGCGCCGGAACTGAAAATCGTGCTCCGGACAGCCTCCGGGTGGTATTCGCGGCAGGCGGCACGGGTGGGCATATTATTCCAGCGATTGCCATAGCGGACGAGCTCAAACTCACCAACCCCACCTCTAAAATTCTATTTATTGGCTGCCCCGACAGCATGGAGAGCGCCGGAATTTCTTCTGCGGGGTTCAACTTCTCTCCTATCCGAGCCGTTCAGTTAGTCCAGCCCTTTATATCCCCGCGGAACCTCTTCCTCCCCTACCGTCTGATTAAATCCATCTTCAAAAGCTACAAACTTTTGCAGGACTTTAAGCCCCATATTGTCATTGGCACTGGCGGGTATGTTTCTTTTCCTGTTTGCGTAGCCGCAGCCCTGATGAAGATCAAGGTCGTAATCCAAGAACAGAATTCTGTGCCGGGTATTGCGAATTGGATTCTTTCTTTCTTCGCTGATGTGGTGTTTGTGGCGTTTAATTCCACCATTGAGTGTTTTCCTAGAAAGGAAAAATGCTTGGTGTGTGGGAATCCGGTCAGGTTGTCCTTGAGGGGGTGTGTTCCAAAGGCGGAGGCTAGGCTTAATTTCTTTCCTAGGTTGAAAAAGATGGAGGACTCGGGCGGAGTGAAAGTGGTGTTGGTGCTTGGAGGATCTTTGGGGGCTAATGCTATTAATATTGCTTTGTTGAATTTGTACTACCAAATGCTGTTGGAGCACAAGAACTGGTTCATTATATGGCAAACAGGGGTTGAGTCATTCAATGAGATGGAGAGCCTTGTTAAGAACCACACGCAGCTACTTTTGACTCCGTAAGTTCCATTATCTGTATTAATAGACTGTTGCATTCCTCTTTCTTCTCAAGTATACAAGAAATATTGCCATTATTAGTTCTATTAGCATTCTTATTTCTAAAGCTGTCTATTTACTTGTAATATGCTCATAAGATATGATTAATTAGTTGTTATACAAATAAGCTACTGTCAACACTTGGATTTGCTAAGATTTTGCTGAAGGGTATATAGCTTGTGGAAAACCTTGAATTTTGATCAAAAGAATTGTTAGTTTTCTAGAATTAAATGGGAGTAAACTGAAATTTGATTCTTCACTTGGAAGAGAGGGCTATTGTGCCAAAGCTGTGAAGCCATGGGCTTGTAATATATCTTTGGTTGGATATCATCTCTGTGGTCATACTTCATGTGCTGCTAGTAAAGGGCATCTTGATACATATTTTGACATGTAAGATTGTGGTTCATGATGTTTGCAGTCAGATGTAACCAGCTCAGTCCAATGGATATGTTAGTGTTTTCTGGTATTCAGTGAAGCACATAGCTAATACCATGTTCTTCTATATGTCTTTTTATTATCCTCAAATCTGATGTAGCCTTAAAATTTTGCAGGTTTCTGCATTCCATGGATTTGGCATATGCAGCTGCAGACCTCATTGTCTCACGGGCCGGTGCAATGACATGTTCTGAGATCTTGGCCACAGGGAAACCTTCTATTCTGGTAGATTGAGAACCCTCTTTTTTTCATTTTCTTAATTTTTGTTTTCTGCTTTTAAACAGGCTTGTATTATCAGCAATCTTCTGTAAAATAACAAGTTGAAAACGAATAAGCTATGTCAGGTTAGCACATTAAACAATAGCCTTCTGATAGTGTTTGTTAGCTACCTAGGTCAATATGGTTGTTTTAATATTCAAATTGGTTTAGCATGCAACTGTGTCCTAATATGTCTTCCCCCTCCCAAATTATAGACTTGATTATTGAATTATTGACAAAGGGCATCGGTAGTTGAAGGCACTTCTCTGTTATGAGCATCAAAGTGTTCAGGAAATAAAGGGAAAGAGAATGCCACTTTCTTTTGCTGCTTTGGATAAAAGAGAATGGCACTTAGGTAGAGTTTACTTCAGATTGATGTAGTCTTCTCCTTTTAATGGTTGATTTGGTCTAATATGATGTGATTGTGCACATTGGCTATTCTGCCTATTAGAGACTACTCCACATGCCAAAACTATATTCTTGCTTTTTTCTCTTTTCTTTTTAATGTTCTCTATATTAATTGTTTCCTAGTTCTCTCCTACCTATTGCCATCATTACATATCCTAACAATAATATGTTTCTTTCTTTCCTTGGTAGATTCCATCACCAAATGCTGAAGAGGGACATCAGTTCAGAAATGCTTCTCTGATGGCAGATGTTGCGGGTTCAAGGGTTATAACTGAAGATGAGCTAGATTCAACAACACTTGGAACTGCTATTGAAGAACTTTTAGGTATGCCATATCCTTTTCTTACAATAGCTTTATTATTGTGATCAGAATCTTGAAATCTAGTATTTATGTGCTGTAGGATAATATGAAGTTAGATATTAAATTTACCCAGAGTTCAATGAATTATGAGGCTTTCATTTCAAGTGTTGTAGTTTTTATGCAGTGCAGTATTTCAATGCAGGATCCTATTTTTGATAAAATGTATACTTTGTTATGAAAATCTGACAGTGGGATGATGAAATTCCATTAGGACTCAACACTTAAAGAGGAACACTTTTGGCCCTAAATAAACTGGCAGATCATTATAAAATAATATCTGGATATCTTGGCATTTCTCTCCTTTGAAAAAACATATATCTATGTATATGTATATATATATATATATTTGGACTGAAAAATGCGACTTTTAATGGTCCATGTTAGACTTGGACCCAGGGTCGAATGTGGGACACCTGTATTTTTAAATTATTTGTAGTAGCTTTTCTTATAATTACAGAGATCCAAGAGTCATACACATTTACCTGATTCAAGTCTCAAGATGCCTGACAAGGTTTTTTCGGATAAAGTGAAGAGTCCAGGCCATGTAGTTAATGGATTTTATTGGATGGAAAGGAGGCAAGGAATTCAGGTGGCTGAAGCTAAATGATTTGGAATTAAGTCTTCTATTGGGTTGAGTTGAATTGAATCTAGATGATTATAAAATTGGTTCAGTGAAGCTAATGCCTTTTTCCATAAATTCTATGCTTCTCAAACACATTCAAAATTACTTTTCCGACAATCTTAAAACTAAGAGGCATGGTTAAGTTGATCATTTGCTGATAAGTTGAAATTTTGTAAGAATTTTTTGGTTCACTCTTTTCATGTAGGTTGCAATCAATAGTTTGAGATGAGAATCAAAATAAAAAGAAAAAATATTAGATAGCCTAGGGGATTGGTTATGTACATGGACCATTTCTGCATTTTCTGAAATTTATATTTTTACCTTTTCTATGTTATAACTGGCTCTGTTTTTCATATTATTACTTCTTTATTTTTCTGACTTGCCGCCTAAAATTCTTGCATGGTTCTAATTTGACTAACTGACCGAGCATATTTCTGTAAGGTGTAAATAGGATCAGTTCACATAAGGCTCTGTAGTCTGTATGTAATGACAAATTTTTTTTTTTTTCTCATTTTCATACAGAATATATAATTTTCCTGAGAAAGTTGCAAATATAGATATGCTTGAATTTTATCCTACCTTCTTTTATGTTGTTGCTTTGACAGGGAATGAGAGTTTGATGGCAGACATGTCTGAGAGAGCCCTAAAAGCTGCAAAACCTGATGCCTCTGCAGAGATAGCAAAACACATTATTTCTCTAGTCAACTAATAGCAGAAAAGGAGAAACAGCTATACAATCCATTGAGAATTTTTTTCCCCTTCATGTTAGATGAACCTGGCTCAAGGTAAAGCTTTCTGGCTAATAGCAGTATAGAACATCTTGTCTTCCTATATTCCACACAACTTTGTTGCATGTAGAGATTGAGTGCATGCACTAGTAGTCCACAGGGTTTGGACCACAGCCTTGAGCAGATTTCTCTGTTTTTCTTTCGAATCTTTTTGAAGTCGTCAACTCTTCTTCTTGCCAACAATCCATCCGCCTTTTGTTGTACGATTGATTAGTGAGCACTGAGTAGGAATAGCCGAAAATAATAGGTTCCTAGAATAATAGGAGACATGGAAGCCGCTACCTAAATTTATCTGTATGGTGAAATCACATCAACCCTATGGAGACCGGAACAGGAACAGCTGGATTGACAATGAATTTAATTGGCATCTCCTCTTGTTGGAATTTGCTTGTTTCTATACTAAGAGGATTAATTTGTAGGTTAATTTCTTCCTGCATTTGCTTTTTTCTGTTCTGAAGTTTGTTTCAGATTCTCCCTAGAAAACGAAATGGGAGAAACTGATTCTTCATGGATGATACCGTCAAGGAAAATGCTTTCTCTGATTGGTGGATTGGCTCAAAACAGGTTTCTCCCTCAAAGAGAAAGCTGAAGAGCATAATGGACGTGAGGATTGAGGGTCATTACTCACCCAAGGCAGCACGTCAGCATCAGACCTAGCTTTGACATGTCTGGAGCTAGTAGACTCTAATTAAGGAACGTCCTCTCACGAGAGGACTCTGAGGACGGCTCTGGCTGCGTCCCCATACTCGCCTCCTCCATAAGTGTTATAGTTAGCAGTTCATCCATGTCCAAAACTTTCTGGCACAAACTCACCGCCCTTCATCACCTACCCGTGCATTAAGTACCAAGGGTCACTATTATTTTGTATAGCAGTTTGAAACTTAGTGGTTTTGTCTAATTTTATGGTAGATTGGATAATTATTATCATTAATAATTAAAATATTCTTGTTCATTAGATGAAACCGAGAACTGCCCCTAAATGCTATCCATGACATTTCTATTGTGGTAAATTGTGATTTTGGGAACCTTTGATTGGGTAGCTGAGAGGTCAATTTTAGAATAAGTGCAAATTAGTTCAGTCTATTTAATGTAACTGTTAAAATTAAGTGAGTAGTAAGTAATGGATGGTAGATAATGGTAGCAAGTAGCATGTGGATTAACGAGTAGTAGATAATAATTAATGGCTACGAGTAATAGTTAATGGATAGCAAAAGTGGGTAGTAGATTATAAAAAATGGATTTTGATTGATATAATTATTTGGTTATACAATTATTAACAACTTTTGTGGGACGCTTAATGGCTGAGAAAGGTGTGTTTAAAAAGGGAAAAATATTTTATAGGTCGTTTTCCTTCTTTTTTTTTTTGGGAGGAGAGACATCTTTAAAAACTTATTTTTTAATTAATATTTTTTAAAAACTAACTGTTAGATTGAAAATTCTATTTATATAGAATATGCATATCAATTTTTAAATTGTTATAATAGGTCTAATTACTTCATTAATTATAAGGGATTTAATATCATTAAATATATGTCAATAAATAAAGTTTTTTTTATTAAAGTGTTATAAGTGTTAGAATGATATAAAAAATGACATACATGATTTATATAATTAAAAGTTTAAATCTAACAATTAATTTTTTTAAATATTAATTAAAAGGAGATATTTTATGTGTAATAAAGCAATGTTATTAGTTAAAGTTAATTCTTGAACAATAAATCTTGTCTAGATGGCCTCTTGCTCATAGATATAGGAGTAAGAATAGTGGATTTTGATTGATTAACACATCAAAAGAGATTGAAAATACACCACTCAAAGCTTGGGATCTTCAAAAGGCTTGGGATCTTCAAAAGGCTTTGGATGAAGTGTATGAGAAAGCAATCAAGTATCAAAATCTTTATAATGCTACTGCTGTAGTACTAGATGATTTAACGAAGCAATTTGGTAGCATATGGATGGAACAAGAAAAGCCTTCTAGTGACCAAAGTGGGCAAGTTATCTCACAAGTTGCACTTTCAACAAATATAACAATTTGAGATCTAACAAAGGCTAAAATTAAAGGAAGATTGAAGGAGGTTACGAGGATTCCTTTAGGAAATAAGTTTCTCAAGTTGAAGCACAAAAATGGTCATGAACTTGTGGTGTCTACCATGATAAAGGTCATGACATTACTTGTCCAATTGTTAAGGAAAGAGCCAAAGAATAAGCATCATATATGGATCCCCATTTTTCTTTTATTTTTTATACTTCAATTTATTTTTGCATTTCAATTTTTCTTGATCATGTTGGTAATGCTGTGCTTTTTTCATTTTTTAAAGAGCACCTATAACTGAAGCTACATGTTCACAATTGGGAGAAATATCTCATGACTCTATGCCACAAAAATGAGTTTTGACAAGGGGGCACTGATGATACCTTTTCTCTAAAAAATTTCTTCTAAAGTGATTTATTTTGCTGTGGTTATGGTGAATACTATAATTCCAAAACCAAATTGAATTTTGTGTATGCAAACTAGTACACTTGATGTGGTTTAAGCAAATAGTCAACATTTTATAAGGGCAACATATGTATAAGAAATTAGGCAATATTTTAGCAGCATTTTGGCGACACATGATAAATAATTTATGCTTTTGTCATTTCAATATTATATACCAATTTATCCTTCTGATAGCATGTGCAGAATATGGACAACCAATTTGTCCTAATAACATCTGTAGAATATGGACAACCAATTTGTCCTAATAACATCTGTAGAATATGGACAATCAATTTGTCTTTCTAATAGCATGTGCAGAATATGGACAATTTGTATTAGAGACTAAATCAAATTTTTATTTCAAAATAATTGTATTATATTAGCCATTTTGAAGAACAAGTAGAATATAGAAGTAAGACAAAGAAATGATGCCTACAACCAAACTATCAAAATTAACTCTACCATAGCGAAAATCAAGCTGCTAATACAAAATCTATTAGAAGAACTCATTTTCTCCTTTTCCCTAGTGCTTATTCATTTTTTCCTTGGCCAATTTATGTTTAATAGACTTCAATTGCACTTCAACTCTCCAATAGCATTAATCAAATTATAAAAAAAAAAAAAATATAGGATGAGTTGGATCTTCCATCCTTCTATATACAAATTCTCCATTTGTTATAATAGATCTCATCAAAACTTCCCTTTCCCTTTTATTAGAATGAACTCCCCTACAAAGTAGTTAACATCAAAAGACCCATATCTGATTCTACGAAAAAAAAAAATCCTCAAAGAAATCAAATTAAATTCAATTTAAAATAAAAGGCAACAAATATTAGAAAAAGATGTGCAATCAAGAAGAACAAACTAAGCCACAACAATATCCTCCTCAAGAGTAAAATGACATTGTACGAAACCCACCATAGGCCGCTTGTCCTCACCTTCACTTGCAAATCAAACCCTTACTGCTCTCTAATGTTGAAAAACCATGTTCTGGAGAGAAGAAGTCTTTGAGTGCTCAATGAGAAGATGAGCAATTGTGTTGGAGAAGAGGTGCTCAACAAATGACTTTCGAACATAGTTGCAAGGGGTTCCTTGTTGGATTTGAACATTGAAGAAAGGGTTTGGAGTGCGGAGAGATGAAGGGGAATGAGATATGGTGCGGGAATGAGAGGAGGCGCTCAACAAATGAGTTTTGAACATAGTTGTAAGGGTTCTTTGTTGGATTTGAATGCTAAAGAAAAGGGTTTGGAGTGTGAGGATATGAAGGGAAATGAGACCTAGTGTGAATAGAGCGAGAGGAATAAATGCTTTTTTAGATAAAACGAGGAACAACACTGTTTTTGAGGTGAGGATTATAATATTTTTTATAATTCATACTAAAAAAATAATCTTTTTGATAAATTTATTAAATATTTATTTTTTAATAATTTAAACAAAATTATTAATTACTATTCTAAATTATTATATTAAACGAGCTCTAATAAATAAACATGCAATCATTGAGAGTTTAAACTCACGACTTAAAGCTGCAACACCTCAATCTCGTGTGCATAATCAAATTTAACATGAGGCTATTCATCAGCTCACAACTTTCGGTCTCAAATTGGCGGAAAATAAATTCCAAGGATTTCATCAATTATTCAGTAAATATTATTTTATAAGAAAATTTTTAAATATCAAATTTAATATTAAATATTAAAAAAATTAATTTTAAATTAATATATATACACTTAAAATTATTTAAAAAATTAATTTCGAAATACAAAAATACCTTACAGCACGCCTAACTTTAAATACCAAAAAAGTTGGGAGATAGACATTAAGAACAGCCCATTACAATTTGGAATAGGAAGGTTACATCTATACGAAAAATGATTTAAAAATA
>BPVZ01000167.1:108540-120374 GCA_020521535.1 Rubroshorea leprosula | reverse complement strand
ATCAAACAACACCCACAAAAATAAAGAATTTATTTATTTATTTTTTTGTTGAAGAAACTAGAGTCTGGGTTCCTTCAAAGAACCCAGGCGCGGGTTCGAAGAACCCAAGCCTGCTGGGTTCTTCAAACCCAGGCTTGGATTCGAACCCAGGCGCGGGTTCAAAGAACCCAGGCGCGGGTTCAAAGAACCCAAGCCTGCTGGATTCTTCAAACCCACGCTTGGGTTCTTCGAACCCAGGCGCTGGGTTCCTTCGAAGAACCCAGCAGCTAGGTTCTTGAAGGAACCCAGGCACGGGTTCGAGGGAACCCAGCGCCTGGGGTTCGAAGAATCCAGGGTGTGAATGGGAAGAAGGAGAGAAGATAATGATTTTTGCAGGAGGTGGGCCCCACATTTTTTTTTGTTGGCTGAAATCTAACGTGTTTTAATGACATGGTATTGATCTGTAATAATTTTTGACATGTCATCATTTTCCGTTAGTTAACTGGACACATCATTAAATTTTTAATGGAATGACCAAATTGGGATAAAAATGGTAAACAGTAAGGACCAAATCAGGGATTTTTTGAGTTCAGGGACCAAATCAGGGGTCCATACAATAGTTGAGGGACCAAAAAGGGGTTTTAACCTTATAATTAAGGATGGACACAGACGTATTAACGCAAAGTTGTGAATATTCTACTTTCCATACATTATAAGTTAATTAGAATAGACAAATATCAACATAAAATCATGAATATTCTATTGTCACATATTAAAATTAAAGATGGACAAACATCAACACAAAGTAATGAGTATTCTACATATTTTTTCACATGTTAAAAATTAAAGATGGACAAACTTAAATATAAAATAATGAAAATTCTATTTTTCAAATGTCAAAATTAAGCAAAACCTTGCATTATACTCTTGAACTTATCCTAGGCTCTTATTAAACCCCTAGACTTTTATTAAAACAAATTAATAAGCTCCTTGAACTTGGTGATGTTAGCAAACTAACCCTGTTTTTAATACACATTTATGCTTGATTTGCACAGATAATGTTAATACTCACTGTGTAGATATTGACATATTAATATTTTACCCACGAGTGGCACAAACAAGTATTAAATCTACTATAAAAAAAAAAAAGAAAAAAAGAAAAAAAAGGTTAATTGCCTTGATTACCAAATTTAAAAACTTATTTGTTTTAATAAAAATTAAGGGACTTCATAAAAAATCTAAGATAAGCTTAAAGGCTTAATATAAGGTTTTATCCTAAAATTAAAAGTAAAGAAATATCATTATAGAATCATTAATATTCTACTTTCCACACATTAACAATGATATTAACGTGTAAAATGTAAAAAATTATAAAACACGTTATAAGGTATGAAAGTTCTTCCAAGAACGAGAAGCAGACTTTCTTTTTTCTTTTTCCATCATCTGCTTTGACAAAAAACCTTCTTAAACCTCCAAACTTATCCCAAAATAGCATTTAAGCTCTTAAACTAAAAATGAAGTAAATAAACCCTCCAACTCTACTAACAATGCAAATAAACCTTTTTCATTCATAGGTGTCCATGCTTTCAATGTGATATTAAACATAAAATGCCGTTTGGTGCGTTTGTGAGAAAGGATTATTTGCATCGTTATTGGAGTTGAAGGATTTATCTGCTTTGTTTTTAGTTTAGGGGTTTAAATGTTATTTTGGGATAAGTTTGGGGGCTTAAGTAGGGTTTTTACCATAAAAGTTTGTGTCCTTCTTGACTCAACTTGTGTTCTTGCTGCCCACTCTTGATTCAAATGCCTGGTCTTTAAAAGTTTTGTCATTCATACTCAAAATTGGGTGAGAAAAAGATGGTTTATTTTGGTAAAAATAAAGCATTTCAGGATCAGGTAATTTTAGATTGTATAATTCATGCTGCAAATGAAAATATTTCTTTTGCTCAATGTCAAAATGAATAAACTTTACAAATGATTATAGACTGCTCCTTTCTCAACCCACTTTCTGTAGGTGGGAGATATTGCATTTGCATTGCATGCCTAATTATTATCCACATGGTGAATATAACGATCATGTTCTACAACATTCATTTTTTTTTATTCACACCAATATTATAAGATACTTAGCATGTAAAATCCAATAGGTCGACTCAGATTTATCTAAATTTAAATTTTATGCATTAAACAACAACTTTTCTTTTGATAATCCAGAAATGTAAACATGTGAAGTACTGCTTTTGCTTATGCTTCATAAAGAAAATATAAGAACAAATAATATTGTAAAAGGATGGTAGGGTTATCACCCGTTTTTACCTAGATCTAATAGAATAGTGTGTAATTATGTAGAAAGGCTAATATTAGGAACTTTTATGTCCCGACATTGAGAAGTAGGGATGGATTGGAGTATGATTTTGTGATGGTAGCTGTTGTAGCGAGATACTCGCTAATCATTGTGAAAGCACTACAAAGGAATGTAAATCTTGACTAGATTAATTAAAATGAAGCGTGAAGATGAAAAGTTGAAATTAGAATGATTTTTAAGGGTCCCATGTAATGATATTAAGCATTACAATTTGACTTGGGATGGACCCTCACACAGTCCTTGGAGACAGATGGATGATCAAATCTTATCTGATCTATTCTTTTTTGTTACCCTTTACTTTTGTACTATAAGACAGATAAACGATCAAATCTGATACTCTCTATGCATTCTCCTTTGCCTGATGAAAATGGGAGTACAATATTCATCAGCTTTAATTGTTTAGGCCGTGCCAGTGATCTTAGACTGTTTTAGATTCTGTGGCGATCATAGCCGAAATGCAACCAGGATCTGATAAACATGCTTTTCTTTGTTTAGATAAAGTAGGTAGAATGATGGCAGGCACTTGGCAACAAGGTGAAGGCATTTGCCATCCCCATTTTTCTTCTAAGTTTACCATATGTAATATGTGCTTTTGTTTACTACTCTTGTTCACATGTTTCTGTTGAAGTATGTTATTCCTTTGTGAGCGTGTAAACTAGAGGCTGATGTCAAAAAAATATGAATGTAAAGAGTGGCTAAATACATCAAGACCCATGAAACTACTGGATTAATATTTTGGATTTAAAATAGTGTCAAGGCATGTGATGGACCACTAGATGTCTTTCACGTTAGCCTTTTACGACTCACAAGTGAAAGTGGAAGTGTTAGTGAGTGATATGGGAGAGTATGAGTGTAAAAAGTGGCTTAAATATGTCAAGATGCATGAAATTATTGAACTAATCTTTTGGTGGACCATTGAATGTCTTCACCAACAAAGCATATCAATAATTGTGTGTATCAAAGTGAATATAGTCTATGTGGACCACTGAATATCCCCACTAAGAAGTATATCAATAATTGTGTGTGTCAAAGTGAAAATAGTCTATTGAGGAGGTACTTGGGTTTGTTTTGTTTTCAAGAGAAAATCATTTGTACCTGCTTTGCACATTTTACTGAAAAAGCATCCTGCTTTTACCCTATCACCAGTAATCCCAGTAAAGATTCTTGATAGCGTCACTGAGGCCTGCGATAAATATTGATTGAGATAAGTGATTAAGATTGTGATTAAAGTTGAAAGGTGAAATTGAAATGTAGGTCAGATTAATGATGGAACTGTGTTGGTTGCACAAGGTAAGGGGAAAAAAACAAACTCGCCGAAAGGCAGAGCTGGAAGGGTTTGCAAAAGTTGGAATGTTTGATGTTTTGCAATCAACAGGGAAGAAATTGAATCAATGATGAGTAGGGACAGCATTCATGCTTTTATACTACATGTTCATGAAAGAAAGTAGCTTTCTCATTCATTCTTTTCTCTCTCTTTTTTTTTTTTTTTTTCGGATTTATTTAGCTTTCTTATTCTTGCAAGGCTTGAGTTTCTTGCATAAGCCTTTTATATCTGGCTTTATGGATTAAACTTCTTATAGAAAATGTATGTATATGTATATGTATTTTAATCTTGTATAGTGAGAGGTAATTTTTTTATATCTCTTAATTTATCTTATTTACATATTATAGGACTCAAACTCAAGATTCAAGATTTTTTACTTCCATAAAAAATAAAAATTGTAATTGAGTTATTTAAATTGTTAACACTTAAAATTTTTCTAATTGATCCTTTCATGCATAAAAAAAAAAAAAGAGTTTAATATCTTAAACGGCCCGTAATATGAAAGCAGGGCTTAATGGGAGTTTATTGCTATCCAAGCATGAACTGTCATACAATTTCTGGGCCGAAACTCTTTGGTTTTCAACGAGTTCAAACCAGAGCATGAATTTTTTCATTGTCCTAAAACTTTATCACTGTTGAATGTTTGAATCGAAGTCACCGAGGCTGCAAGAAATTGGAGCTCAATTATTCTTTGATGCTCAGAT
Organism: Rubroshorea leprosula; assembly: GCA_020521535.1. Lineage (NCBI taxonomy): Eukaryota > Viridiplantae > Streptophyta > Magnoliopsida > Malvales > Dipterocarpaceae > Rubroshorea > Rubroshorea leprosula. Next base: position 116,002 of record BPVZ01000167.1, on the reverse strand, counting down.
CTCAAGTAGTCAATATTGTATTTATTTCACATTAATAACCAATTATTTGATCCAACTAGTTCCATAGATATTTATAAATCACTCGTCTATAAATACTAGACAAATCACTATTTTAAAGTGATAAGTGTAAATTATTAGAATTGTTTGTGTTTAAATGATTTTGATAGAATTTAAACTTATATTTTAAATATGATTCAAACTATTCTTTACCTCTTGACCAACTCATCACAGTAGTCAATGAATATCCTATTTTAATTAGGCACCGAAAATAACATATTCATGGAAGTGGGCCAAACTCAAATTTTGTTTCTTTCATTACATGATGGCTACTACCATTTTGTTAGGGGTAAGGGAAACTGTAAGGGGAATTTCCATTCACTCTTGATTGGTGTTTTGGACGTTCACTTCCACCAACCTTTCCCTCTATAAATTGAGAGGCAAACCCAAGCACAAATGCATCAAACACCTCAAAATCTCTCTTATCTCTCTCTTTCCCTCACAGAAACAACAATCAAGTTTCACCAGTTAAGACACCAAGTGAAAAATGAAGGCAACATACATTGCAGTTTGCACACTGCTAGTGGTGCTTCTCTTGGCTCAAGTTCAGGTTTCAACAGCAGTGACATGCAGCCCGACACAACTAAGCTCATGTGTGAGCGCGATAACATCATCACAGCCACCATCCCAGCTCTGCTGCAGCAAGATCAAGGAACAGAAGCCTTGCCTTTGCCAGTACGTAAAGAACCCTAACCTCAAGAAGTTTATCAACACCCCAAATGCCAGGAAGGTTGCTAGTACTTGTGGAACTCCCTTCCCAAAGTGCTAAGTCATCATTACCAAATCCAAAACCCTCTATGGATGGATCTCTTCTTTCATGTTTCTCTCCATACCACCACAAGCTCATGGGGTTGGGAGAAAGGAGAGAAATAGTTTATCATAGTTGTGTGTTATTATTTTCATAAATATCTCTGTTGTGCTGCTGGTTTGTAGTAGAGGGCACTAGCTAGTTGTGGTGGAAATATTGTTGGGTTATGGTTTTAGTTGTCACCAGTTCTAGTCTCTTCATGGGTGTCTATTACATGTATCATAATAACGTTATTGGAGAACCACTATATCAGTTATGGGAAATCAGTATTGGACCATTTCAATCTCTCCCTCCTTCTGTGTTTGTATGTGTGTTTCTGAGAGTGGTTGCCAAGTCTTCAGAAATGGTGGTTTTGGGTCTTTAGAGTAGTAATTATACTTTAGACTTGATTTAAGAGAGAGAAAAAAAAAAAATTCTCATCTTCTCTAGAAAAGACATAGTATGTCAGGAGAGGAGGAGAAGAGGATTCTTTCTGGATGGATTGTACCCCGTCGGACATTTTAACTCTCTTCACTGCCCCTAAAGCCTTTTAGCAATTAAACGGTTCTACAAGACAATGTGAAAATGTACATAATAGGGAAAATTCTTGGGGTATTACAAGAAGTTTTAAAACCTGACCATCAAAAAAAAGTTTTAGAACCTTTTCCTTTATACAGATTGATCTCTCAAGCAATTAAATCAAGAACAAGTTTTTTATTTTATTTTATTTTATTTTATTTTATTTTATTTTATTTTTATTTTTCCCCTAATATTAGGATAAAAAGCTATAGGGAAGTTTTGAGACTTGAAAGAGTCTTTGCAATAAGGAGGAGCATGGAGACAAGGAAAAAGAAGAACAAAATGAAATGGAAATCAATTTCCTTTATTGAAACATGAAAGAATACAAAGAATAGCATGCCAAATCATTGTCATGCACTTGATTGTCCGGACTGTGACTGGAAAGTAGCATGTTTGGAGAAAGAGCTCCAAACTTCATTTACATGTAAACAATGGGCACTAGTTACAAACAAAAACGCATTGTATCACATATGAAGAAGGTTTGAAATTGGATTCCACGCCATGATCCATGGCCTCTTATCAGCTGGTAGTGCAAAATTAAGCTCAAACATCTCCTTTGACATGTTGCCCCCTTCACAGAATCCTACAAGCTTTGCCACTATTTGAGCACTCTCCTCTATATGTTTGGCATCATGAGGATCTGACCAGAGCTTGCTTATAAATTGCAGTCTCCTCTGCTTCCCCTCCAGTGGTACATCCCATTTAATGTACAATGCATCTCTCTCTTCTAGACTTAAGCGAGAAGACAACCTCTTTGCAAGGAATTCCCTTTCACGCCTTAAAGCCCTCATACTGCATAGCAAAATGAACAAAGAATTCACAACTTAGCATTCATGACTGATTAAAAACAATAGCAATGCATATGGCAATAAGATTTAAGTGATGAGAGATAGTACCTTGATGACAAAGAAACTGTAGGTTCATCTCCTACTTGGGCAGGACTTGCATTTCCAAGTTCTGAGAAATGCTGTTGCAGCCAAGTTAAGCGCCTAAGCTCCACTTCCATGTATATTTGATCAGCAGGGTCGCCTTTGAATAGCAAATAAAATTGTGTCCTATGGATGATGGAGACAAAGCACACGTCCCATAACTCAATAATCTGCTGCCTTTGCTCCTTAAATGTTACGTGCCATGCAACTTGGGACTCCTCTATCTCAGTTGTACTTTCATCATTCTCTATGTTGTATCCAGCTGCTTCATTTGCTTCAAGCTCAAGCACCTAAATGGACAATAAGGCAAGGAAATAAATTACCTGTAAATGAAACACAAAATAGATGATAAAGAAGTATAGAGAGGAAAATGATTGTCTGACCTGGCAAACAAGTAGCTGCTTCTGGTATTGCAGTTTAGCAACACGTTCTTTCAGTTCTGTAACATATGCTCGTATACTTCTTACATTCTCTTCAGCTGCATTCTGAAACATTTTCTGCATTTTTTTCATGTTAACTGAACTGGAACGCCGATATCCTGGAGTTCCTGGAGTACCTTCCTTTGATGAGACATCTCCTCCCTCTTCACTCTTACTAGGAGTCTCTTTGTCAGATTCTTGGATAATCTCTCTGGAGACTATGTCATCATTCTCTGGAGCTCTATTTTCTTCATTCTCAGGCTCCATTGTTTGCCGAGAAGCTGACAAAGGTGAGCAAGGAGATTTTATAAAGTTTTGCCGGTTGGCAACACTACTAGAACTTAAAGGCAACAACTTCTTCCTTTTAGACTGATTCTTAGCTTTAGGGGTTGCTTCACCATTAAATTGTTGATCTTTGGTTGGCAGAGACATTACTAACTTATCAATTGACCTCTGAACATTCTCCAGTTGCTCCTCAAGATTAGCAATTGTGCTGCCTTGTGAATGAAGCCTAGTTATTTCCTCCTTGAGATTAGCACTAACGCTTTTGTTAGGGGCCACCATAGTTTCAACTTCAACTTCCTTTGGAACTGACTGGGCAGCACACATTTCCCTTATTTCTGCCTGCAGCTTGGCAATAGTCTCAGCAGCATCTTGGTTACCTAATCTATGACAAGCCACTTCCTTTTGAAGTACTTCTAGAGCTCGATTGGCTTCTGCTCCAAGCTGCTCTTGAAGGTGTTCAAGTTTTCGAATTTCATGCATAAGTGTAAAAGGAGCAGTTGATGATTGCCTCATAGACTGCCTTAGCATTGTTTTCCTTGTTTTATCATTGTGGCTCGGCTCCTTTCCTTCCAACTTCGGTGACAAAGCGTCAGAATAAGACAAACACTTCTTTGCTGATGGATGAGGTGATTCAGGCAGCTTTGAGCTCTGTCATTTATGAAAAATTTAAAACATCAGTTTATGCTCTTAATTAGAGGGACAGATAGAAAGAGGCAACAAGGGAGAAAGAACAGAACCTGCTGATCGTCCTGCAGTTTTCTGCGTAACTGATCCACCTGAGATTGTGCAAGGTCTCTTTGGCGTCTCAGTTCTTCAATTTCCATTTCCATCTAGAGAACAAAATGAGGAAAGAAGATGAGATGATATTATAGATTATTATCTGTATGATATAAATCAGAACCAAGACAATTCTGAATGGCTAATCACCTGCTGGATTTTTAAGTCTTTTTCCTTAGAAGGATCAGGGGTACGCAGCTCTGCTTCTAGCCTGGCTACTTCCTTCTGCAGATGTTTCACCAGCTGCTTATCTGAAACAACCTGTTGGTATTTTCAGAGAAGAAAAGATCAGTATCATTGCAGCCATATGGAAATCATAATGGTAACATAAAATTTGGAAAGAAAGAATAGTACCATATTGACTTGGGCATTGTTCGTCACTTCCTTTGCTCGGGTAGCAAAGAAGAGTGTATTTCGAGATTGTTCAACATGGCTTAGTGCCGGACTCAAAGTACAAATGATAGCTGTACGTGCATTCCCACCAAGTGAATGTTGCAGTATGCGAGTAAGCTTTGAGTCTCGGTATGGTATGTGACCACTTCTTTTTCCAACACTAAAGAAAAATTGTTCACAAACAGAAGAAAATCAATAATGATTTAAAATACAATAGAAACTAAAGGTGGGCATGGAAAGTTTCAGATCCACCATGCATTATAGGATCAATAAACTTTGTCAGGAAGATCTAATAGCAACCTGGGAAAAGCTAGTTCTGCCACAGATTATGGTCATATGATTGCTTGAGCAGCTGACTCAATATAGCTAACATGCAGGTAATCAACAAATAAGCATTTTACAGATATAGCAGCTCGCAAATCACATCATGTTCAAGATATTAGTTTTCTGGGCACAAGTTAGCTTTTGAAATTACCAGAGACAAGAACAGATAGAATGAAATTTCTATGTTGTGTAAATCATTTTTATTTGAGTTCATATTATGAAGAGCTTACTCTAGACTGAATAAAACATTGTAAGACCAGTGAAGGAACAGAGTCAGGTCAGGTAATACAAGAGTGCTAAGATAGATTCTGACCTAAGTTTTCTGATTACGGTTGTCAGAGTCATCAAGCTGAGGTTAATATGACAACCTTCCCTGAGCCTAGCACCCTCTGCATGTGTCTGTGAGGCCCTTTCACTTCCAGCCAGATCCACAAAGTTCTGCAAGTCATGATCCCAGCAGTTATGATAACAAAAAAAAATATTCATAATTTTTATATTTGAATGAGATGAAAAGACTTCGTTTATACCAGGCTTGCCACAAATGATCTCACACAATCTGAATTCTCACGCAAAGTACTTTGGATTGTCTGCATCAGTTGGGAAAGGGAAGTCAAGGGCTAGCTTCACAGGAAAAAGAGAGTCACTCCACAAGTAAATCATGACCTCAGGAACTTACCAGCTTTATTATTTGGTGTGACCTCGAGCTGGTATCATTTAGAGCAGTTTCTCCAACTTGCCTTTGAGCTATAACACCAGAATAATCATATTCAAACATTAATCAGAGAAAAACTAGGAGAAGTAACTAGGAGAAGCAGTCTGAGCTAAATCAAAACAAGTGCTTTATAAATTACCTTCACAAATGCTGATCAGATGTCTTAAATGCTGATCATCTTTTGCTGTTTCTTCCACCAGCTTCTCAACCACAGTACCCCTCTGTAATTGCAAGAAATTTGGTAAATGATAGAACGAAAGAGCTTCAAAACCATGAGCATCTCATTCTTATGGAAAAAGTAGAGAAACTTACCTCAGGATCATCTAGAAGCTTGAGATTGCGGCCAGATTCTGAATTTAATAGATCCCTAACATTCTCATTATAAATTTCTAGACCAGATATCTTAATTGTAAAATCTCTCTCCGGTGTCTGTGACAAATTCAAGGAACACAAAAAGAAAAAAAAAAAGAAAAAAAGAAAAAGAAAGGAGAGAGAGCTCAGATCAAAGTGTTACAACTTCATTACGATGCAGAAATTACAATCATATTTATTGAATTGTAGCTTACATTCATTATATGATTGTAGATGTCATTAACAGCTTTCTCTGTCACTCCTCTCATTGTGTATGTCTTCCCACTGCTAGTTTGCCCATATGCAAATATGGTTGCTGTGACACAAGATAAATGACTTAATCAGTTACTAAACACAGCCCTCCAAGGTACTAAACAGACAATTAAAGACAAAGTATGTCTACTACCATTTATGCCCATCAAAGCTGACAAAGCAACATTCTTCACTCCTTCCTCATACACAGTTTCAGTTAAACAGACCGGACCAAAAACTTTATCTGAGAAATAAAAAACAACTAAACAACATCAAGACCACACAGCTATAAATCAATAATAAACACAAGAGGTGAAATAATGTAGGCCATTATATTACCAAATGTAAAAGAAGCCGGTTGAGCTGAACGGTCTTGAGGTGGGGGTTTATACACAATCATGTGATCATCCACACATTCCCATGCCACTTGATCTTTGGCAAGCTGCTCCCTTTTACTTAGAGGTCTTAATCTAACAGTAACAACAATCTTCTCTTCCTTAGCTTTTGACCCTCCTGGGGTCGATACAGGCGTCCTATCTATCTTTGTAGCTGGAGTTCCAGGGGTTCTGACTGTCATCTTCCTTAATCAGACCTACCCCACTTTCTCTCTTAGAAGATCAAGTAGTACAGTTACAGTCAGAGCGTCTCCTGGAAGAAGCTAGGGAAGTACCCACCTGCAGATCTGTACTGCACACATTATTATTAACTAAATCAATATATAAAATTGCAAACAAACCCCCCCCCCCCAAAAAAAAAAAACAGAATTTTATTTTCTTAAAAAGAAAAGTATCTGATTATATTACAAAACCATACTCAATCATGGGAAATGTATTTTATTTACAAAAATTTCACTTAGACATCATTTCAGCAATTTCTTCAAAAGAAAAATACTAATAAATAGCGGATAATGGAATTTTTCTGGAAAATGAAGCATTTAAGCAAAATTTAGTTAGTAGAAAAAGTTTCCTAATTTGCAGAAGGTTCCGGTAATCAACTAAAATCATACAAAGAAACTTCACTTCCTTGGATTTGTTTTTCCATTTTAGGATCGAATTTCATCCGAAATCAAAGCAAAAACAGAGCATCAAACCTGCAGAATTTGGAAAGTAACAAGATTTAAAGAAATTCACATACTGACTTACTCTAGAAGGCAGAGCAGGATGATCTAAGATCCAAACTCAAGGATCAAAGAGAAGAAAAATTTAGTAAATTAGGGAAGAAATGGGAGCGGAAACAGTGGTTTTGTTTGGATGAGAGTTTCTAGGGTTTGGCGAAGGGAGAGTTTTTGAAACTTTGTCTTTAACGGGAATTAGAGAGAGAAAGGGAGGGGGTGACCAATGGATTTCAAATTTGAGGTGGCTCTGCCCTCTAACGGCTAGTTCATTTTGGTCGGAACTGGAATTTTCATAATTTTTAAATTGCCGTTTCTCGCCAATTTTATCGATATTGGTTTTAATTGCCGGCGGCGGGGCCCAGGTTTTAATATTTTAATTAAAGATTAATGACCACGTTTTCTTTCTCGAAATTGAGCCGGTAAAAAATAAATTTATTTATTTTTTCAAATTATATATTAAAAATGTAAATAAATTTATATTTT
>BPVZ01000167.1:41538-54078 GCA_020521535.1 Rubroshorea leprosula | reverse complement strand
AAAAAAAAAAAAAAAAAAAAAAAGGCCGGAGGAAGTGGAGTCCACGTGGATGTTGACGTGGAGGATGACATGGGGTCCATGTAAGCATCTTTTACATGTTGGCATATCCACATCAGCTGTTTCAGTTAAGTTAACGTGCCACATGAGCAAAAATTAACGGAGGGACTAAAAAGGGGCCGGATTTGTGAACAGTAAGGACTAAAAAAGGGATTTTTTTGGTACAGGGATCAAAAAGGGGCTTTTTCCTATAGTAGAGGGACCAAAAAAGTATTTAACCTAATTTTTTCTGAGGACTCAATAGGGGTTTTGGGTGGATTTGACAAAAATGGTGATTGATAACGATTCGAGCAAAATTTTGCAATATGACCCTCACGGTTACACAGTTGACAAGTTACAGCATATCGGTGCAGGCAAACTATAGCTAAATGTCCAGAAGTATCACATATTTGACAAACAGAGTAGTCTCTAATATTAGGCAATGGAATGTGTTGGTTAGTTAATACATTATTTTTTGGCTTTTTCAACTTCCTCTTGGGAGAACTCTGAGATGGGCAATTCCATAATGATTCAGGAGTATCCTCAATGATTCCTGTGTAAAATAATATAAAGTTAAGTAATATGATAGCAAATATGGTGCACGAACGGGAAATGAGAAATAAGGGAAGGAAAAAAAAATTATACCATCATATCGGCTGTCAAAATATTCTTGACTTTCCAATTGGTTGTCAAAGTAATCTTGACTTTCCAATTGGTTGTCAAAATATTCTTGACTTTCCAATTAGCTATCAAAAGATTGTTGATTCTCCATTAAGCAATAGAAAAAAGAGTTTTGAAAATTATAAAAGCTATTACTTTTAAATTATGATATAAAAATAATTACGTGGGCATGAAAAAAAGTGAATTGCAAAAATAAGAGAAAAAGAGCAAGAAATTAAGGAGTGTGTGCATAATGGTTGGGGAAGGTGTATATATAATGGCTTTGGCCAACCATCGGTCAAAGAGGTTAATATCAGCAACATATGCCTTGTTGCTGATATTTGGTTGGTAGAAAGATAGGAATAATAGTAACATGGTATATGTTGCTAATACTTAAGGTAATTGGAAAGGTTTTCAGCAACATAACTCTTGTTGCTGAAAGTGAATTTCAGCAACAAGAAACATGTTGCAGAAAGTGGAGCTCAATTATATGGGAAAGGGTTCACCGGAAATGGGGAAGGATTCATTGGAAAATATCAACAAGGTGGAGTATGTTGCTAAAAGTTACTTTCAGCAAGAAGAAGTATATTGCTGAAAGTGGAGCTCCATTACATGGTAAAGGGTTCACCAGAAATGGGGAAGGATTCATTGGAAAATATCAGCAAGATGGAGTATGTTGCTGAAAGTTACTTTCAACAAGAAGAAGTATATTGCTGAAAGTGGAGCAGCTTTTCAAAGGGTGGAGTGTCCTGTACAACTTTCAGCAACATAGGACATGTTGCTGATACATATTTTCAGCAACAAAGAATCCCATGTTGCTGATATATTGTTGCTAAAAATCAAAGTTTTAGTAGTGGTACTGTGAAAGTTGCGGTTAATCAGATGGTTTTCCACAAAATCTCAGAGGGGCAACTAACATTGGTTGATGCTTTGAAACAATTTTGGTTTGATGTGGAGTACAACTGTAGTGCGGTTTTCTGTCATCAATATGTGAGTTTTGGTGGGAAACACGAAGACAATTCGACTTCAGGTCAGTATCTACGAGCAGCATTCTCGCATCGTCCAGGTCCGGATCAAGGTATGGATTATCTATTGTAAGGGTAGGTCCGAGGTGCCCAACCTCAGACGTACGACATTAATTCCTTTACAACCGGAGTGAAGAGTAAATCCAGAGCTTCCCGCTCGAACAGCTGCACAGCAGTTGTGATGGACATCCTTGCATCTAAATATCTCTCAATTTCCCGGTCCCGAAATAACCGTATGGAGATACACATCGGATCTCGAATATCTTGCTTGGCTCAATTTCCCGGTCCCGAAATAATTGTCTGGAGATACACATTAGATCCCGAGTATCTTGCTTGGCATGCCACGTGGGTTCTTCATTGGAACCTATAAATACCTCTCAAGGGCCACATCAAAAAGCTGATTGAAACCTACCCTAAGCTCCTTTTTCTTCCGCTCTAAAGGTAGCCCCGATTATTGCTGACTTAAGCATCGGAGTGTCTATCACGAGGACCCACCTTGGGGCTTTGCAGGTTCATTTGAAGTGAAGACGTGGACTGAAGAAGGACTTCTGGTTTGGTGCAGTTACATTTAGCGTCGTCTGTGGGAATTTGAACTGAAAGCTCCCTTGTTGCTCTTATCATGGTTAGAACTAGGTCAGTCCAAGGTGGAAACTCATTTCAGCCTCTCGAACGGGGTTAGGTCCCCAGCAACCTCCCACCTCATCCCCCGGCCCCAATCCTGCATACCCGCCCCCAATCCTGCATACATTCCCTCATGTTGACCATGCAGAAGGAGGAGATGAAAATCAGCCACACAATTCGGCTCACAACTCAGCCTCTACTGCTAACCAAGACGTAGTTGCAACTTAGCTCGTTGCCATGCAACAGCAGTTTGGTGTTTTTCAGCTAGTGCTGGCTCAGCTATTAGTCTGGAACAATCCTGGTGATCCACTCATCAACCTACTTAATCTTGCTCCACAACCCCCAGCTCCACAACAAAATCCTGATCCAGTTCAGCATGCTCCTGCTATTAGTGAATCTCAGGGCCAATCTCACATCGCACCAGTTTAGCAACCCCTTCATGACGATGTCACTCGACGTTTAGATGGCTTAGAAAAGCCAGTGGCTGAACACCGAGGTGCCCCACCTCCATACCATGTGGCTGACTCCATACCTCATCATTTGAACACCAACATTACATTGGAACCCTACCCCGCTGGCTTCAAGATACCACTACTCGAAACTTATGATGGGACGAAGGACCCCGATGATCATCTCCATGCTTTCTACTTTTACATGCAAGCCCAGAACGCCTCTGATGCGTTGATGTGCAAAATCTTTCCCTCTACTCTACGAGGTAATGCTCAAACCTAGTACTACAGTCTACCTCCGAGGTCAATCAGCTCTTATATAGAAATGGCATCTGTTTTTGCCACAAAGTTTTTCAGTAGAAGGTTGACCAGGAAAACTACTTCCGAGCTAGTGCGAGTTAGGCAGAGGGACGGAGAGTCTTTGAAGAATTTTATGAGCAGATTCAATGATGCAGTACTGGAGGTTAACTCCTTCGACCAAGCTGTGGAATTACAGCTGTGATCTCAAGTCTTAGCCATGAGAGATTCAGGGATAGCCTGCTTAAACATCTTGCCACCACCTTCAGCGAGGTAAATGATAGATCACTAAAATTCATCACTGCTGAGGAATATGCCCTGTCGTAGAACCCAGCTCTTATTAAGAACCAACACTCGGACTGGAGAGATGAGAATCTGAACAGGAAACAGATGAAGACAACACAGAACCGAGGTCCGATGCCCACTTCCACCCCGAGATTCGGAAGGCCGAACTCAGCACCTCCACAACAACTTGCAGGTAAACCTTCAGTTACTTAGACTAGTTTTAATTTTCCGAGGTCACAAATGTTTATGCAGATTAAGAATAAGATGGACATAAGGCATCTGGGTCCAATGAGAACTGCCGCTGCTACTAGAGATCATACTAGGTATTGTGATTTTCATCAAGATCACGGTCATACAACAGAGCAATGCAACAGTCTGAGGTCTGAGCTAGAAAGTTTGGCTCAGAAAGGAATGTTGAATGAGTACATCCAGAGAGTTGAATAGCCAAGGTTTGTCAGAGAACAGGGCCCACAGTATCAAGGAGTCTACAATCCCCCAAATAGGCAAGGGGTGGGATATCAGCAAGCCCCACCCCCGCTCCCACTACCAGCTAGAATCATACACATGATTATGAGAGGCCTGGAAGTAGGTGGATTGAGCTCTAAACAGAGAAAGTTGTATGTTAGAGAGGTTAAGCATCCAAACCAAGCTCAGAAACGAAAGTTTGACGATGCTGACTGGAAGAATCAACCTATTACTTTCACATCTGTTGATTTTGACACAGTTGTTACACCCCCCAATGATCCTCTGGTCACTTCTGTCCTGATTAACAAATGTGAAGTCCAATGTGTCCTTGTTGACACCGGGAGTGCACCAGACATCATGTACTTCCACTGTTTTGAGAGTCTTGGACTAGATCCGGCATTATTGCAGAGATATGATGGTCCCATCTATGGTTTCAATAACCAGCCAGTTCCAGTTGAAGGTGTCCTAACCATGAATGTTGCATTTGGGAGTGGCCGAACCTACGTGACTCCTTCCGTCCTGTTTCTAGTAGTCAAGATGGCGTCCTCCTTCAATGTTGTTATTGGCCGACCCACGCTGACTGAAATTCGAGCCGTGGTTTCCCAGTCTCACCTCTGCATGAAGTTCCCCACTCCCATGGGCATAGCAACACTGCGAGGTAACCAGGAGATGGCTAGACATTGCTATATCACCTCGGTAACACAACCCAAGAAGGGCAAAGATTAGATACCTAAACCCGTTCCCCAACAGATTTCTGACAATCAGCAAGTCATAGGTGTTAAGATCGTAGATAACCGACCGGAAGATGAAACCAGAGCTGCCCCAGTTGAGGATATTGAGGAAGTGCATATTGATGACAGAGATCCGAGTCAAAAAACGCAAATTGGAACTAAGTTGAACCCGGAGGAAAAAGCAGAGCTAATAGCTTACCTTCAGGCCAACAAAGATGTTTTTGCATGGACTTCAACAGATATGCTGAGAATTCCCACTTCAGTTTCTCAACATAAACTCAGCACCAATCCACTCAAGAAACCAGTAGCCCAAAAACGGCGCCTCTTTGGGGGGCAGAGGTTACAGGTCATTAAAGAAGAAGTTGAGAAACTCCTACAAGCTAGCTTTGTTAGGAAGGTCGATTACTGTGAATGGGTCGCCAATCCTGTGCTAGTAAAAAAAGCAAACGGTAAATGGCAGATGTGCATCGATTACACTAACCTCAACGACGCATGTCCAAAAGACTGTTACCCAATGCCAAACATTGACAAGCTGGTTGAGGCAGCTTTTGGAAATGAGAAATTAAGTCTCTTGGATGCATACTCTGGCTACCACCAGGTTCCAATGGCTCCTGAGGATGCAGATAAAACCTCGTTCTATGCTGGCGATGAAATTTATTGCTATGTAATGATTCCCTTCGGCTTGAAGAACGCAGGTGCCACTTACCAGAAGATGGTTACCATCGTATTCCGAGCTCAAATAGGTCAAAATCTGGAGGTATATGTTGATGATATAGTGATGAAAAGTTTGAAAGCTGGAGATCACTTAATCGACCTCGAGGAGACATTCAACAACCTCAGAAAGAACAAGATGAGGTTAAATCCAGCAAAGTGTATTTTCGAGGTAGAGTCGGGAAAATTTCTAGGCTTCATGGTGTCCAAAAAGGGGATTGAGGTCAACCCTGAGAAGATCAAAGCAGTAGCCGAGATGGAACCACCAAAGTTAGTGAAAGATGTGCAAAGGTTGATGGGGAGAGTAGCTGCTCTTCATAGATTCATTTCGAAATCAGCAGATAAATGCTTGCTGTTCTCCAAGATCATGAGATTGGCAACTCAGAAGGATGAATCTGGCAAACAAAAGAAGTTTGCATGGAATTCAGAATGTCAAGCTGCATTTGATGAGCTGAAGTCTTATCTTAGCTCACCTCCCTTGTTGACAAAGGCTAATGATGGAGAAATCCTTTACTTGTACCTCAAGATATCAGATGAGGCTATCAGTTCTGTGTTAGTAAGGGAAGAGGGAAAGCAACAGAAACCAGTTTACTACATCAGTAGCGTGTTACATGGAGCTGAAGTCAGATATTCCATTGCTGAGGAAGCAGCCTTAACAGTTGTCACTTTGGCCAGGAAATTGAGACCGTATTTCCAATCACACCCAATCATAGTCCTCATGGACCAGCCAGTCAGACAAATTTTGTAGAAGCCAGAATGTTCGGGAAGATTGATCAAATGGGCAGTTGAATTGGGAGAGTTCGATATCACATTTCAGTAGAGGTCAGCCATCCAAGCTTAGGCTCTCACCGATTTCATAATAGAATGCACCTCGGCTCACATTGATTCCCAATCCGAGGTGGACAGTTGGATTCTGTATGTTGATGGCGCATCAAGTAACAAAGGTTCTGGCACCGGTGCAATCCTACTTGGCCCAGATGGGTACCGAAGCGAACACGCTCTAAAATTTAATTTTGATGCCACTAACAATATGGCCGAATACGAAGCCCTGCTACTCGGCCTACAGCTGGCGATAGAATTGAAGGTTGAAGTAATACAAATATAAAGTGATTCACAGCTAGTAGTCAATTAGGTTAACTCAGTCTGTGAAGTGGTTGATCCTGTTATGATGAAGTATGCAACTATGGTGGCCGAACTGAAATCCAAATTCCAGAAATTCCATTTAAGCAAAATACCTCGAGCTAAAAATGAGCAAGCAGACTCTCTCTCCAAGTTTGCTTCTGATGGCAACCAAAGCTTTAGATCAGTCTTTGTAGAAATTCTGGACGAGCCTAGCTTCTTGAAGCCATGAATGATGGAGGTCAGCACATATCCTAACTCATCGAGCTGGACAGATCCAATTATCTCGTATCTACAAGATGGCACAGTACCTGCGGATAAATAGGAAGAGATGAGGTTGAGAAAGAAGGCATCTCGGCACACCCTTGTTAATGATGTCCTCTACAAGAGATCTTTCTCACTCCCTCTGCTTCGCTGCCTAACCCCTTATGAGGCTGAATACGCACTTGGGGAGGTGCATGAAGGTGTCTACGGAAGTCACGTAGGTGCTCGAACTTTGGCCCATAAAGTTCTTAGACAAGGTTATTATTGGCCCAACATGTATAAGGATGCCATCCAGTTCGTACAAAGGTGTCAGAAATGTCAGTTTTTCGCACATCTAATCCATCAGCCTACAGAAGAGCTCACTACTCTGGTAGCACCTTGGCTATTTGCTCAGTGGGGTCTTGAACTTTTAGGTCCATTTATGAAGGGGGTAGGAGGTGTAACCCATCTCATCGTTGGTGTGGATTATTTTACAAAATGTGTTGAAGCTCGAGCACTATCCAGTCTTACCTCCAAGAAGGTTGAAGACTTTGTTTTCAGCTCGATTATTTGTAGATATGGGATCCCAAGCCAGATCGTAGCTGACAACGGAACTCAATTCAATTGCTCCTCATTCTGGGATTTCTGTTCCAACTACGGGATCAAACTGCAGTTCACCTTGGTTTACCATCCGGAGTCCAACGGCATGGTCGAATCTGTTAAAAAATGCATCTTAGAAGGTATAAAGCTGAGATTGGAACAGCACAAGGCCAAATGGGTAGACGAGCTCAACAATGTCCTCTGGGCATACAGAACCATGAGTTGAACTGCCACAGGTATTACTTACGACCTGGTCTATTTGATTGACTTTACATTGTTTTTCTCCTTCTGTTACGGCTTTACCTTAGGGCAAATATGCATAACGCGTAAAGCGCATTCTAAAGTTATAATTAATTGAAATATGTGAAACACCTTACCATCTAGCCTGATCCTCAGCTTCAGCTCCTTGCGCTTCTTCTTCTTCTTCTCCTTCCTCCACTGCCACCAGCTCAACATTAAAGGCTGGAAGGAAGATAGTGCGTCCCTCTGCGTCATGCTCCCACCTCAGCTTGATTAGAGGTCGGAAGTCAGCAGAAAGACTCTCACCATCCACCTCCACTCCTTCTTCTTGTTCCCCAAAGGTGACCGTTGTCACGTCCACCTCTGGGTACTGGGCCTTCACCTTCTTTCTACAGTCGGTGAAGGCCACGATTGCGGTTGGTAAACGGTATAGCTTGAGGATGTTCTGGAAGGTACTGGAGTTGAGGAAATTGCTAATGTGCTCTTCCATCCCGTTGTGAACTAGCAGATTGACGTTCTTCTTTAGCTCCGCCGCTCCTTTCCTCATGTTGTCAATATATTTGTCTTGAGCTTCGAGCTTCTTCTCACAGATTTTCCTCTTACGTTCTTGAAGGGCAAGCTTCGTGCTCAAGACATCATTGTCATTCTGGAGCTCGGTCACTGAAGGGAGAACTTCATCCAACCTTCTCTACATCTCCCTCTTCTCCCTTTCCCACTCCTCCTTCTCCTTCTGTGGCTCTTCCCTCTCCTTCTGCAGCTGCTCACACTACTCAGCAAGCTAGCACGATCTCTCACACTTTCCGCGTACTCCTGCGTTAGAGCATTTGTCCAGCTTGCACTTTGCAAGACAAGCAGAAGTCAGACCTCAAACACAGAAGTCAAAAAAAAAAAAAAATTTAACATACATAGGCTGCAACTCCTTTACATATCTCCAGAGCATGCCTCACAACAGTAGCCCCTAGCTAGCTGGCTCACCGCCTCATCCTTTGCCTACCTCCTTTCAACCTCAAGAAGGGTAGCGTTGAGGAAGCGCTTCACCCCAGTAGTGTTTGTTGCTTCGAACAAACTCTTCTGGAACGAGGTTGGGAGAAGGGTCCCTTGCCTTTGCCAGGACCCTGTACCTCGGCCTCCTCCCTTTCCCAGACTTCAGGATCAATTTTTGGAGGAGAAGGCCGGGGCACGAACTCCACCACCTCATCCCCCCTGGCTTCTGGCTCTGCCACCCTCCTTTTCTTCCTTTGGAGCGGTGCCACCTCTTCGCTCACATCCTCACTAGCCCCCATCACAAGCTCTAGCCTTGGCTGCAACTCCAACGCTCGGGTAGAAGTGCTGGACAGCCGCTCCCTCTCTACCACCCCCTTCTCCGCCATAGTTGAAGTCTTTGACTTCTTCCTTGGTTTCTTTGGGATGTGCAGGCCCCCAACAGCATTAATGAACTCGTCCATCTCAGCTGCAAAACAAACATCAATGTCAGAACACACCAGTTAAAATCTCATCAAAATTGCACACTATAAGCATACACAAACCTTCGCTCAATGAGCTTGGCCCATAGAGCTCAGCAGCCTCTATTGCCTTCGGGCTGGTGAGGTACAAGATGTCCACTACGTCTCCTTCCTCCCTCACCAGCTTTTCTACCTCCTCCACCTCATCCTCATTTAACTTATAGTTGTTCTACTTGGTTTTCTTAGCTTTCTAAGTAGACAACTGTTCCACTTCGGCATCCCTCCTATTCTACTCGGTGTCATCCACAAAGAAGAATTTTTCTTTCCATCCTTTGATGGATGACGGTCCAGCAGAGAATAAACTCCTATTATCTTTGCTGAACGACCGAGGACCGAAGTAATACCACCCCTTCTCCCCCTTACCCCCAGCCTTTATTATGAAAAAGTATTTGAACATATTTACTATAGGGACCCCAACCCCCCGAACTCGGCAATATACAATAAAACCTATGATTACCCTTATGGCATTTAGGGTTAATTGGGTTAATCCTATGCTATAATCTAATAACAACCCAACCAGTAATTTTGGAATGGGAAACCTAAGCCCTACAATTAAAAAATGGACGTATATGGGCATCCAATGGTCTCGAGGTGCTGAGCATGCCCTCTCATTCACCTCGGCAGGTCTAAGTAGGACATGGTGAGGAAGGTTGTAGTTACCTACGAGGCCCCTAAGACTACCCTTGTTACCTAGTTCACTTGCATATCCCCTCACCTCAGACACTATCTCTAAATCTGGGTCATAGCACCCATCTACGCTACTCCCCGCCTCCAAAATGTTTGAGGGGATCTCATCTTCCTCCTCCTCTACTACCCTTTGCTCCCTCCTTTCCTCCACCGTCCTCTCCGAACTGGTGGGAGACGGACTGCTCTCTGAATCCATGCTCCCGTAATCCAAGGGCATCACCTCACTCCCCACTACACTCATGGTCCCTTCTAGAGACATCTCCTCAATTTCTACATAAAGTAGGAGGAGGAACAGAGTCAGGACCCTTAACAATGCTAACACACTCAATACATTCTCACCCCCAACCCTAATTTCCTTCAAAAAACCCAAAATCAACGACAGAAAGGGAGAAAGGAGAACAGCACTTCGACAGAATCAAAATCAAAAACTCATAAACATTACCTGTTTTTTATCTTAGGAAACTGTTGTTGAAGCCTCAAACACAACGCAAATCGCACGAACCCGCAGAGATTTTAGCAAGAATTTAAAAGAAAAATCGTGAGAGTAAAAAACCCCCTCTTACAAAAGTATAGCCTTTTATACCAAAGGCCAAATACGCTTCAACGGCTGTGATTAAACCCATCTAACGGCTGCAGAAACACCGTTTCGAATTCGACGGTTAACCCTAAACGGCACCGTTTCGAACTCGACGGTTCGTTTTTTAAATATGCCCGTTAGGTTATTGCAGTAATCTTTTTTACGGCGGCATTTATTACGCACGTCATTCAAATGGCAGCTATCGCATCACGTACCGCGTCTTGGTCAGACTTCTCAGACGGGCCCACTTAAGCCCATTTCAACACTCTTGCTCATTCTTATCTATTTTAACCCAAATGTTTTACTTCGGCTCCGACCACAGTGACCCAATGTCACACATTTTACTTCGGCTCCGGCCACAATGACCCCGTGTCACACGTTTTACTTCGGCTCCGGCCACAGTGACCACGTGTCACACGTTTTACTTCGGCCATGGCCACAATGACCCAGTGTCACACGTTTTACTTCGGCTCCGGCCACAGTGACCCCGTGTCACACGTTTTACTTCGGCTCTGACCTGTGACCTAGTGTCACACGTTTCACTTCAGCTCCGGCCACAGTGACCCAACGTCACATCCTTCACTTCGGCTCCGGCCACAGTGACTCCGTGTCACGTGCTTTACTTCGGCCCCGGCCACAGTGACCTAGTGTCACATGCTTTGCTTTGGCTACAACCACCATCACTCTGGTCATTACTTTTTATTATGACTCATAACTAAATATTGCCTATGGTCATCCATACATGTAAAGTTACAGATTTTTATCTTTATTTTTACTTCTGTAACTCATTTTTAATATTCTTGTCTCCTTTCCTTTCTACTTATGCACTACCCCTATCATCTCCAACCACATCATTCACAAGTGAATGACTTTGGGAGGGGGGAATAGTGTAAGGGCAGGTCCGAGGTGCCCAACCTCGGACGTACGACAGTAATTCCTTTACAACCGGAGTGAAGAGTAAATCTAGAGCTTCTCGCTTGAACAGCTGCACAACAGTTGTGATGGACATCCTCGCATCTAAATATCTCTCAATTTCCCAGTCTTGAAATAACCGTATGGAGATGCACATCGGATCCCGAATATCTTGCTTGGCTCAATTTCCCAGTCCCAAAATAACTGTCTGGAGATACACATCAGATCCCAAGTATCTTGCTTGGCATGCCATGTGGGTTCCTCATTGGAACCTATAAATACCCCTCAAGGGCCACGTCAAAAAGGTGATTGAAACCCACCCTAAGCTCCTTTTTCTTCCGCTCTAAAGGTAGCCCCGATTATTGCTGACTTAAGCATCGGAGTGTCTACCCCGAGGACCCACCTAGGGGTTTGTAGGTTCATCCGAAGTGAAGACGTAGACTGAAGAAGGACTTCTGGTTTGGTGCAGTTACATCTATGCAAAACCATTTGTTTTTAATTTGGTGTAGTGATTACGACTTAGGATTATTCTGTCTTGGCATTCACATTCAATACACAATTGAGTCTATACTATAGCTTCGTGGAAACTCACTACTTGACATTGTTCTGGTCTTCTTTGAACAAGTCAACGTGACTAGCAGCTTTGGTTGATTGGACTTTTAAACTTAACCCACTGCTACAAAATTGAAATGACAATTTGCTCCCACGCCCATGATCTTCCTCTATAGTTTTTTCACCCAATTGAGTGGAGACCTAGTAAAATTGGCCGGAGCATAGATGACTGAGGGACTAAGTGCTTCTCCCTCCAAGTGAATGAAAGTTGAAACTACAATATTTTTTATAAGGAAAAAAAAATCTACAAAAAGTGGTTTGGGGCACGGGTTGCTTGAGGCAACTTATGCCTTGAGTACTAGGCTAGGAAGTAGGAACGGGTTGCTTGAGAGACCTTATGCCTTAGGTAGCTCGGCACGGGTTGCTCAAGGGAACTTGTGCCTTGAGTTGGCTTGCTTGCAAAAAGCTTTTGCGAGTTCAAGCTTGAAGCTTGGCTGGACTTCGAGTTTGATTCAAGTGACTTGGTTAAATTAATTGTGTTTGATATGAAACGTAGTAATTTAATCAACTTCATTATTAAGCTTGAAATAAAACTCGTTACTAAGTTTAGATTATTATAGAAAATATTGTAAAGCATTTCTCTTAAAATTTTTTTTGAAGGACTTATTTGCATGTTAATTCTAATATTAATTTAATACTTATAACTTTTTGATAAAAGATTTTTATTTATTAATATAATTAATATTATTAAATTTTTTGTAATCAACAAATTAGTTAAATTTATTAAAATAATTTAAAAATCAATATACACAATTTATATGAATAAAA
>BPVZ01000166.1:437371-451128 GCA_020521535.1 Rubroshorea leprosula | reverse complement strand
TTACAAAACCACAACTTGTACCACACAACATAAAACAATCCACAAAAATTCCATCTATATATAAAATCATAACTTAAAACCAAAATCCAAGTAGATTATAAAGTAAGGATAGATCCCTAAATGTAAACTATAGCAAACAAATAACCAGTTCCAACCTAACCTTACCAAACATGCCGCGATCTACGTTCTAAAGCACACACTCAAAGGATTTAAATTCCCATTAAAAAAAAAAAAAACCCACTTACCAAGACACAAAAGCCATCTACTGAAATCTAAAATTAAATAGCATACCCAAAAAAAAAAAAAAAACAAGAAGAAGAAGAAGAAGAAGTTTCACCACCAGCACACAATATCCAACCTCAAAACCCCAAATAGATAATAAAAACCAAGAATCATGCTTTAACCGCAAATACTTTGAAGAACTTCAAGAAGGCTGACAAAGAAAAAGAAATGAAAGAAAAATTCTTAAGATAACCTGAAGATTGTTTTCTTTAATGTTTACAACATATTTTGGATATATTATAAACATACGTTTTTGGTAACTAAGGTTACCTTGCACTAATCCAAAGATGGCATCCTTTCTATCACTGATTCTATTATCTATTAAAGCTAATTTTATAGGGGTGTATATCCCTTCTCTAAAATGAGCTTTAATAAGTATTTATATTCCGCCTATGTGGATGAAACCTATCTTGGATCTATCGGTCTCTTTGATTTTTGATAATTTGCTTTCTATTTCTGCCTTAATAATTAAAGGTATATTTATTATTCCTATTGTATTTCTTATAGGGATACTATATTCTTTCATGGATATTCCATAATAAACTATATCTTTGCTCTTAAAAGGATTATTTATAAAGGAATTGGACTTGAATCCCTTTTCTAAAGCAAGGTCCATTCCTTTTTGTCTAATTCTTTTATATTTATTTTTATCGAATACAATTATTTGACTATATTCTCCATGTCCTTCATATTCTTCAAAATAAGCTTCTCTTTCTTCAATATTCGAATTCATCACTACTGGAAGTGTATAAACTTTCGATTTCATATATACTTTCTTCACTATTTATAAAGCTAGTATCTATTTCATTTAATTCTTTTTCATAAATCTTTAGGTTTTTTGTACTTTCTCTTTTGTATCTTTTATGGCATTCATTTGCATAATGTCCTTCCTCTTTACACAACCAGCATGTGTATTTTTTAGGATTCTTTTTATATTTTCTTAGAGTTTTGGTCTTCTTTTAATACCTCTTCTTTTTTTTTTCTAGAGAATTTGTTTTTATTAAATCTTTGTTTATTACTTCTTTTAATTCTAAATTTTTTGTTTCTCTTGTTGTAGTTGGTGTAACTACATCCTAATTTGATTGGATCACTATTCTTAGGGCAATAGAGTCCTTTCTTCATACTTTTTCTCAGTTTGTTTTGACTATAGGTTTCTATGCACCATTCATTAATTTTGGTTTTAGCGAACCAGATCCTTAGTCCTAAAGGATCTTTCTTATCTCTACATATATTCTATAGGCTTATGCCAATTTTATTCCCCAAGGATTAGAAATTTTTCCAAAGAACAATTCTAGTAGGCCTTTAGTCATTCCATGATTTGAAGCCTTATAGCAGTATTTCTAGAATAGGCAAATGTATTGATCTAATTCACAAAGATTACATAGTTCTTAATTTTATAAATTCCATACTGCTATTCTTCCAATTTTAGCCTCTTCTTTTTCTTGATTTTCTTCCCAATTTTCACCTAAAAATTCTCTCCTTATGGCTGATATATTCAAATTATTTATTACATCTTGAATTGCTTCATTTTCATTAATGTCTTCAGAAGTAGGATTTCCACTTATGATAGTGTTTCTTTCATCTTCTTTTAGATTGGCAAACTAGTCGTGAACTATTCCTTTAAAGGTGATTTCAATAAATCTGACTACTTATAAGGCATTCTAGTTTTTGTTTGCTATGGCTATCCAAGTAGCTTGAACCCAATCACTAATGACTTTTTCTAGGTTGGTAACGCAATCTAGATCTAACTAGATACCATTAGTACTAATTATTTGTTCTTTGACTCTAACTGAAGTCTCAATGTTAGATTGATTCCCAAATATTCTACTCTTTTTATCATAGATTACTTCATGTGTTAAATTCTTATTCCTTTTATAGCTTTGGCTTATGCTAGGTTCTATACCAGGTTGCATTGGAAATTCTGTTGGGGTTATATTAGGATGTGTTTCATCTTTTTCTTCTTCGCTTCTTCAATTTCTTCTTTTTAAGTATTCATTTTCATGTTTCTAATTGTTTAGTAGTTAAAGTAATCTGTTTGCACAGATTGTTTAATTCTTCTACATTTTCTTCTTCTAAAAACTTTTGTTCAAGTTCTTTTAATTTTTCTTCTTGGATCTTTAACATAAAAAGTGTTATTCCTTTTGATTTAGGCTTTTTAGTGAAAATCTTAAGAATTATTTTAAATCCTTCGTTTCTATCTATAATATTACGCCTACTACAGACTGATATTATAGTATCTTGAAAATCCTTGAGTTATGTCTGGATCTTATAAAAAATTTTATCTATATCACTTTCTAGGTGTGAGACTATTCTATTATACATCTCTAAGCTTTTATTGCAAATTTTTCAACAATCGCTTTCAATATCTTACGAATTTCTTCTACTTTAAGTTCTATATCTTTAACTCGAGATATCAAAGTTTTTGAATCTTTGATAGATTGTATTTCTTCTTTTATTTCTTTTAGATCTCTAGAATTTTTTACTTCATTTATTTTTTCTTTAATAGAATCAAATTCTGGAGAAAGGGATTTTCCCATTTCTCTAATTTTTCTTAGAGTATTTTCATTGATAGTTTTCATCTCAAGAATTTTATCAGTGATAATTATATCTTCTGTATGGATTATGTTTCTACCTAATGTATTAAGTTGATACATGTTAATCCAATCTATTTGTTCCTTATTCATGTTGATTTTAGTATTCCAATAACTTCTCTTAATTTTTTAATTCTCTGTTCTTTAAATCTAATTTATCTATTATATAGTTGTATTATTGAGTTTATTCTTTCTTTTTCTTCGATTCTTTGCCTTAACTCAATTAAAAGGTTTTCTTTGATTTCAGCTAGAATTTCTTCTTCGAAATGAACCACTTGCTCAATTTGGTTGCAAATGTTTATTATAGTCCTTGTATATGAGGCTATATCTGCTATTAGAATTTATTGGAACTGTACTTATCGCTTTTGTATTCTTTAAGGACTAACTACTAAGTTTTTCTTTTAACTGAGATTTAACATCTTCCATTAACTTGAGGTTATAGATCCTTACACTTTAAGTTTACGATTATAAATCCTTACTCTTCTAAGTTCAAGATTATAAATCCTGCACTTATAAATTCAGGGGTAAACTCCTTCAAAGTTAGTGAGTTAAGGGGCATTTCAAAGACTTATGCCGCCATTACCCACATAGCATCCATTTCCCTCGATTCCTCCATTCCATCATCCCTTACATAAATTGCCCCCAAACTTTTGCATTTTTTCTCTCCCAACACCGGCTACTGTAGCTGCCTATATGCTACCTTAAGCCCACTATTAAACCCACTTTTAGCCTATTACTCCTCATCCACAAAAACCTCTGGCCCAACTAACTCTACCCTACCCAACCTAAACTTTTCTAGCTCCTTTGATTCAAAATTTTCAACTAAATCTCTTTCCATTGAAATTGCTTGCCTTCTTAACAATAAATTTGAATCATATTCCGTTACCGCACAGTCTTCGGTCAAAATGGCTTCATCATCATCCAAAAATATGTTTGCATTAAAACTTGCTTCACTATCACCATCACTGAATATTCAGAGCTAAATTCAAATATTGCCAGATTCCATCGTTCACCAACCAACCACCAATTTGGATCCCTTCACCACTCCTCCTTTGACACTACTATCAGAAAAGCCTAGCCATCCACCATTCAAGTAATTGTGTTTCAGATCTTACTCTTTTCATCACTCAAAATCAAGACCCTACCTTCACACAAAAATGATTTACTCTTCGTATCCTCATCAACACGTATCACCTCTCCGATTAAGCCACCTAACTCTGCAAAGCATCTCTCGCTCCATGCCTTTAAAGGAACACCAGTAAATCGAAGCCATGCCATTCTATTCAATGAAGACATTGTAGTTAAAGGACTTGGATGTATGCATTCAAACCAAGACTCCACCAATTCCCTATTACAGTTGATAAACTCCTCAAGGCATCTTTCCAAATTATCCACTAATAAAACCTATCTACCACCAAGCAAAGCAATGTTCACCATTAATCAATCAACATCCAGCCCATTTTGGATTTTCTTCACCATATCTAAAGATCAAACCACAGCCACCATACTCCATTTTAACCATGCCACTTCATTATGTTTAGGAGTAAATTTTAAGAGAAGATCAGTTTTCGAGAATAACCTTTCCTCAACCATACCTTCTGGGGTCAATGGCATAATAATCATTTTTGGTATTGTCTCCGGCACCACTTCCAACTTCTTCAACCTTATACCCTCCTTTGCAATCACATCCTCTATAACCTCCATCCCCTTCTTTACCACAACCTACCTGAATCCATTACTCGAGGATTTCCCTTCCTCATTTGCTACAATATTGCCAACAACAACCTATGCATAAGTCACCCCTAGATTCACCTTACTATCCCAACCCATTGTTTCTCTAACTACTTGTTCTGTCTTATCGTTGTCACCTTCCTCCCTTTTTTCATGTTCACTACCAATTTCACCTTGAGATGATAGTAGTCAAGCCTAATTTGGTTCAATTTCCTTTCCATATCCTTAACATCTAAGACCTTTGACATACGAACAAAACCAAACCAATGCCCTCTTTGATCTCTCCTTGCTGGAATATACACATTTGCCACCTTCACAAATGATTGAAACAATACCACAAATCCTTTGTTGAATGATCAGCCAGAAAGTCATAGAAAAAATATGTAGTTGCCTGCCCAAGAAACTGCTTGTTGTATCCTGGAAGCCATCGCCTAAACCCATTGCCACAGTCCCTGGCTACTAGAAACCTTGCCACCCTAGCACTTTCTCTCTCTCATTTTCTCTCTCAAGTTAAAGCACTGAGACTAGCATATATGCATATATATATATATATGTTTGTCTATATTTCTTCTCACTACTGAAAATTTGACTTTTTTTCAACCAACTATTTTCCAGCACAATTTACACTGGAAAATAGTATATTATTTCCCAGCGCCAAGCGTTGGAAATTAAAAATCTGTATCAAATATCTAAAATCCATTAATAATTTTCAAGTGAAACTCATTTTCCAGCGCACTACACTAGAAAATAATTTAGTGCCATAATTTGGTTTGGCACCTTCTTATTTTCCAGGGCACTACGTTGGAAAATAATGTTTTTAATGTTACTGTTGACAAGAAAAATTTTCAAAAAAAAAAAAAAAAAAATTTCATGTCTTTTTTCCAACACAACGCACTGAAAAATGTTTAGAATCATCAAAGTTAAACAGTAGAAATGGGTGCAATTTATTTTTTAGTGCCTTGCGCTGGAAAATGCACTTCTGTATTTGGTTCAGCTTATTTTCCAGTGCAGTGCACTGGAAAATAGTAGTGTCCATTTGGTGCATATTATTTTCTAGTGTAGTGCGCTAAAAAATAGTAGTATCCATTTGGTTTAGATTGGTTCAGGTTATTTTCCACTGCAGTGCGCTGGAAAATAGTAGTGCCCATTTGGTTCAAATTATTTTTCCAGCGCACTGCACTGAAAAATGGGCCTATGTATTTGGTCAGGTTATTTTCCAACAGAATGTGCTGGAAAATAAGTTTATCTAAAATTTAAAATTTAACGTTCAAGCGTCATTTTTTCCTTATAAAATTTTCAAAATTCTGCCCACATTATTTTCTAGTGTGATGCACTGGAAAATGAGTTTATCTAAAATTTAAAATCCAACATTCAAGTGCCATTTTTTCCTTGTAAAAATTTCAAAATCCCACCCACATTATTTTCCAACGCAAAATAATACTTATCTATATAAACCTTCCCTTAGCATTTTCTGCCATCTTCTTCTTCTTCTCTTTCATTTTTCTCATCCTTTATCCGAATTCACTTTCTTTTTTTTCCTCTCTTCCTTTACCCCACTCATATATTTCACTTTCTCATCTTAATCATCCCTTTCCTCTTCTCTCCATTTCCTCTTCCTTCTCCTTTTCCATTTCATCTTCATTTCTTCTACTTTCCTTTTTGCTTTTCTTTTACTCTTTCCATTCCTCTTCCTTTAATATGTTACTTGAAATAAGAGGTACTATTCATTTCAATTTTTTAGTAGTATAATTTTCAATTTTACTTATATTTTCTTTATATTAACTCATATATATATTACTAATTAATTTTTTATATATTTCAGGTGTTTTTATGAATTACATAAAGTTGAGGTATATTTATGTATTTAATTTCATTTATTTTTGTCAATATTTATTAAATTATATGTGTTATGTAATGTTTTATATAAGATTGTATTTATAAAATAAATATATTAAATATAATTGTTTATGTATAATTAATTTTAATATATTATAAAGTAGTGTTTTATCATTAACATTTTATCTATTTAATTTCTTTAATTTTAATTATTATATGTGTTGTATGTTTATTTAGTGTATGTTTTAGACTTTTGTATATACAATCTTGAGTAATATATATAATACTGTTTTATGGTAAATTTATTCATCTTAAATACTATTTTGTATTTATAAATATTTACAAATTGTGTATAATAATAGTTATGTAAAAATAATTTTTTTTAATTTTCTGGACATTATTTTCCAACGCTCAATACTGGAAAATAGTGATATATGTCCATTTAAGGTAAGAACTATTTTCCAACACTGGAAAATAAGTGGTAACGGCAACTTAAAACGGGTTGCCATTATCCATATTTTTTCAGCGCTTTATTAGTAAAATTTTTCCAACGCATTTTTTACCTTGAAAAATAATTATTTTCCACACTTTTTTCTCCATCAATATTTTCTAGTGCAGAATGCTGGAAAATTTTCAGCACATTTTAAGTATTTTTCAGTGCAAAATACGTTGAAAGATAGGCTTTTTTGTAATAGTATCTTTTATATAAAAAAAATTTAATTTATCCAAAAAAAAAGGTTTTGTGGGTAACGACAATAGTCTAAGGACCATTGGATACGGTACTCAAAATTCCTTTCTTAATCCACAGTCTTCAACTAAATTAAGATGACATTAGAGAAGAATCCGCCAAGACGAACAATACAAGGTGTACGGTGTACCTCTTAGAAACAGACAAGTTAGATGACACAAAAGGACGAATCAATCAATTTCAATGGTAAGAGTAGAAAAGCATAGGTTAATTTCTCATCACATGATACATGGTTTAACAGAAAAATTACACAAAAATCAAGGCACCCTCCAGTCAACAAAAGAATAACCGAAGCCACAACTTTGCCCATCATCCCTGAGTTTTATGCATCAAATTAAGATTTTAAACACAAGATCAAAAACTGCAGGAAATGAAAAAGACACGCACCAACTCCCAAATCAACAACGCGCTCAGCCACTCCAACACATGGTTGGGTTGGTGGCCAACCACGTTGCAACATGATTTTTGTGGAAGTATTACTTGCACTTAACCCAATCACCCATACAGTCTATATTTTATTAAGCCACAGTAAAACGTTGTGCCAAGGAAAGTACATCCCAAAATTGAATTACATGAGAGCCAACATAACCGTTGTTTTTTTTTTTTTTCTTTTTTCTTTTAATTGATGGGCATCCTTGTTAACTCCATCAATGCCCTAATTTGAAATAACTCCATCATTCTATCCTCAGTATTGTCCATTCTACCAAGCAACTTGCTATTCTTTTAAACGGTACGAGTCTTTTCTTGATCTCTTTTTCATGCTAATTTATGTGTAATTCGTGACTAAATATCTCCCTGAGCCCTTAATTATCTTTTGATATTTACAAGAAGGGTGTTTTTGGACTAACTTTTGTATAACGTGAGACTAAATATCTCGTTAGGCAATCTTAAGAGCTCAACTTTCACATCAACCTAATTCATTTAAGAAAATAATTAATTTTCTTTAGTGTTAACTCCAAGACTTAAACTCTAAAATTGGCTCACAAAATAACATGTGCTTTTCAATGAATCCAATCTTAAAGTTATAACTCAAAATTTTGGAATAAAATAGTTCAAAGACAAAAAATAGCAGACGTTGAAATTTTTTTTTTTATATATAAACTTAGATTAATATGCTATTTAAGTTGTAAATGTTTGGATTCTTAAAATTGATCCCAAATCAATGTTTTAGAACGCACCAATTGTATAATCCACGTGTTTATAAGAAATGAAAAAGAGAGCGAACGACTGAAAGTGACATGCATAATTGAGAAATTCTTTTTCAATTTTTTCATGGTTGAGCATGATAAAGTGGTAGGTTTAGATCGTGGTGCGAAGGGAAGGAATTTCCATGGAAATTATTAGGTGGGAGTTCTTAACACGAATATGGTGAATAAACGTGACAACATTTTTGGTAGGTACATCCTCTGTCTAGGTCTTATTTATTTCTCTGTCACCCCCAATCCCCCATATAATTTTCTTTGCCTTCGACCACACTAGAAATTCCTGCACAATGAGCTTTCACATAATTCTTTAACTGAGTTATTGAGAGTGAAAGGTAGTTTCCATCAATCATTCCATAACCTTTAAACTTTTTAACACAGCATGAAGATTGACCAATGTCTTCTTCCTCCTTTCCACAGATCAGAGTCAAAGAAACAAAGCATCTCGAAGATCTCTTAACTTGCAAATTAGATATCTTTTTCCACTGCCTTTTTTTTTTTTTGATATAATTAACCAGCTAATTCTCCAATTATATGCCTCATTCACCTCTGTTTATAACTCTATTCCATTTTGATTTATTCATTTATATCCCAACTTATTACCACCCACTATGGAAACCTCTACTTCCAAACTCTTAGGCTTCCTACTCTTTTTCTTTTTCTACCATTGCCAAGCGTGTCCACATTACAAGTTTGTTGTAAGTACATATTCCGATTTTTTTTAATAGAAAACAACAATATGCAATTGAATTTATCATAAATTTGTTTCTGTAGGTGAAGGAAGTTCCATATACGAGACTATGCAGCACGAAGAACATACTTACCGTAAATGGACAATTTCCGGGTCCTACTTTATATGTTAATAAAGGAGACACCATCGTTGTAGATGTTTACAACAGAGGAAAATATAACATCACCCTTCATTGGTATTAATTATCTCGAACCCTTTCATCATTACTTAAATATTGTAAACTGAAAGGAGGTTAGATTAATGTTATTCATGATATTAATTGGTAGCATAGTTTGGCAGGCATGGAGTGTTACAGCCAAGAAATCCATGGTCTGATGGTCCAGAATACATCACTCAGTGTCCGATTCGACCGGGGGCAAAATTTAGGCAGAAGATCATTTTTAGTACCGAAGAAGGAACTTTGTGGTGGCATGCTCATAGCGCATGGTTGCGAGCGACTGTCCATGGTGCTGTGGTTATTTATCCCAAGATAGGAACAAGCTATCCTTTTCCTAAACCTGATGTAGAAATTCCCATCATATTAGGTAATTAAAAAAATAATATAAATTCAAAATAATTTCATCGATTAAATAAAGATTTGGAATGTTTGGGATTGTTGATAATGCAGGAGAGTGGTGGAAAGAAGATATAATGAAGATATACCAAGATGTTGAACGTTACGGTGGCCTAGGACTTACTTCGGAGGCCTACCTCATCAATGGCCAGCCTGGTGATCTTTATTCCTGCTCTAAACCAGGTGAAACTCTTTACTTTTTAGTAAGACATCAATGTTTTCAAAATAAAATAATGATTGATGCTAACATATTAGCAAATGCACCTAATATAATACGAAAAAAAAAAAAAACAGTGATTAATATCAGAAATATTGGAACTAACGGTCTTCACCTAATTTTAAAATAGTTGAAAACTTTGTTACCAATAATACACCGTGAAAAATGGTAAAGAAAAAAGAAAAACAATATATGTGTGAAAATTCTCATTAAAATGATTGATACACCTTTTAATTCAATATATCTCACAATATTTATCTATTTAGCAATTAAAATTTATTACTTTTAGTTTTCCAACCTTTAATTCAATTTCTATTGAGTTCTCTTTTTTTAAATTTAACTGTAAAAGTAAATCCTTCAAGAGAGACTATCTCACGTCCAGAATATATCTCTACATTTAAAGGTAAATGTTGATTATTACCTAATACTTCTTTTTTTTAATATATTTACAGAAACTTTTAAACTCAAGGTGAACAAAGGTTTGACTTATCTCCTTCGGATAGTCAACTCCATCATGCTAGATAGCCTTTTCTTCTCTGTTGCCAACCATACTATCACGGTGGTTGGATCTGACGGTAATTATCTAAAACCATTCAAGAGAACCTTCATTTACATATGCCCAGGCCAGACCATTGATGTCCTTCTAGAAGCCAACCAAAGTCCCAATCATTATTACATGGGCGCCAGCGTGTTCTCCATTGCTGTGGCAGGTGCTTACAACAACTCCACCACCACAGCTATTGTAGAATATAATGGAAACTACACTCCATCCTCGCTGTCGGTGTTCCCCCATCTTCCTAGCCATAATGACACAGAGGCAACCCTTAATTTTACCGCTAGTCTTCGGAGTTTAGCTGATAAGGAGCATCCAGTTGATGTGCCAATGAAAATAAACACACATTTGTTCTATACTCTCTCAATGAACACTCCATGCAAAAACCAGTCCTGCCCAGGTATTCTTTTTGAAGTATACTTATTTTTTATTAATTATATACAAAAATATTAATTACAAGATAAATATTATTGGAGTACTCCTTGTACTTTATTAATAAAATTTTTCTTTATCAATCAAAAAAATATTACATGATAAATATTATTTTAAACCTATGCTTAATCTGTATATAATTTTGAATTTTTCATATATAATTTTCTATTTGAATTACAAAATTATGGGTGACAATTCGTCCAATATCCATGGATGGCGAGGATTTGTACCAGAAAATTGGACAAGTTAAATTAATACCATTAATACTCTCTCTTTTTTATATATATACACACCCATGCACATGCACCCACACTTATTTGGTTTGAGAGGAAAGAAGGGAAGGGGAAGGAAAGAAATTTCTCTATTAATTGATTCACAAAAAATTGGAGAGCAAATTAGTGATTTTCCAGTGTTTTGCTTTAATTATGCTTGTAATTTAGTCTAACCAAACAAGAGAAGGGAAAGGGAGAAGAGGGAAATGGAAGGAAAATAATATCCTTCCATTTCTCTTCACTCCTCTCCCTTCACTTCCCTCAAACAAAATAGGGGTAAATAGTAAAAGGTTAAGGAGCCAATTACTTAATTTTGAAGATTAAAGATGAAAGTGTGAGCTCTCAAAGTTTAGGCCTAAAAGAATATATTTAGTTATACTAAAAAATTATTAAGTTGCTTAGTAGTAATTTCTTCTCCAAGTAAAGCTATAAATTTTGAATTTAAATCATATAATATATGGGTGTGATGAGTAAAGAATAAAAGAGGATTATCTTTTCTTAAACAATTTGAAATAAAAAAAGAGAAGAAGAAAAACTGTTTTGTTTAACTTATATAAAAAAACCTTATGTGTAGATGGTGCGTGGAGACTCTTAGCCAGTGTGAACAACATAAGCTTCATCAATCCCAGCATTGATATATTACAAGCTTACTACTGCTGCATTTATGGTGTGTTTGGGACTAATTTTCCTGATTTTCCTCAATTATATTTTGACTTCACTGCCGATTATTTACCGATGGAGTGGGAGTATCCGCAACTAAGGACGGAAGTGAGGATGCTAGATTACAATTCCACCGTGGAGCTTGTTTTCCAGGGGACAAACTTGCTAAACGGTAGTGACCATCCGATGCATCTTCATGGATATAATTTTTATGTTGTGGGATTGGGTATGGGAAATTTCGATAAGGACAAGGATCCTTTAATGTACAATCTGGTGGACCCTCCTCTTCAAAACACCATTCATGTTCCAAAAATTGGATGGATGGCTGTAAGATTCAAGGCTAACAATCCTGGTACGTATAAGTTTTATCTTCAAGATAAAGTTTTATTGAAACATGTAATACAAGCTGTTAATTCATAGATCTCTTTGGATATATGGTTCCTGCATTTTATGATTGCTTAATTTCTTTCATTTGGCGCAAAAAAAGAAGA
The DNA here is from genome assembly GCA_020521535.1 of Rubroshorea leprosula. NCBI lineage: Eukaryota > Viridiplantae > Streptophyta > Magnoliopsida > Malvales > Dipterocarpaceae > Rubroshorea > Rubroshorea leprosula. The sequence continues at coordinate 438,809 of BPVZ01000166.1, read as the reverse complement.
AAACAAATTAAACAGCAAAGCAGCAAATTAGTTTTATTGCTTGTTCAAGGGGTTCTCCAACCCATTACACACTTTCAATTAGTGCAAATGTTTGAGCTTTAATTGGTGGTGTCACCCTCTAAAATCAGGAATTAATTAAAGCATTTTCCAATTTTTCAAAATTGTTATGGTTGTTATTATCATTGACTTCTTTCTCTGTTTTTCTGTTTCTTTTTTCTTCTTGAATAGGAGTATGGTACATGCATTGCCATTTTGATCGACACATGGTATGGGGTATGGATACAGTGTTCGTAGTTAAAGATGGCGAATCTCCGGAGGCCAAAATGTTACCACCACCAGCTGACATGCCTCCATGTTAAGGCTATCTCAATTAAATCCAAGGTTGCAAGGTCTTTGGGTCAAGAAAGATATGTCCTCCCATATACATATCTGGACAAAAAGAACCATTGTAATCCTTGAAAGTATTTTGCTAAATGGTTCTGTTTAGCGAGAGAATTCTATCATCTGAAGGCTTGTTTTTAGTTTTTTTTGTTTCCCCAACAAATAAATATTTTTCATTATTTAGTTATAAAGGGTACTTTAGCCCTTTACATCAAACTTTACATTCCCACAAATCTTCTCCAAATTTAAACTAGAATTTTTCTCACAACATAGATAAGGAATTGAATCCAATCACTTACAATATGTTTAATTTGAGGATAATGGAGGGGAGAGGAGAGGAGGGGAAAAAAATCTTTATTTAGTTATAAAAAAAATTGAAAGGGAGGGAGGGGAAATTTTTAATTTTTTTATTTTATCTTTTAATTTGGTTATTTATCCAATTGAGGGAAAAGAAAAGGAGAAGAATAACGGGGAATATAAGGAAATAATTCCCCTTCCCTTCCTTTCCCTCCTCTCTTTTTCATTCCTCTCAAGTCAAATATAGGGTTAAAATAAAAGCTAAGCCCTCTATTTTCCCTTTGATTTAGACGAGATTCAAAAGCTGTTAGGTAAAGTTTAAAAAGCACTTACTTTAAAAATAAATTTTCTTTCATAAATTTAAAATTCTTTTTAAAAAATTATAATTTTTAAATGAGTTTTAAAAAAAAAAAAATTTAAAAATTGATTTTGATTTCAAACTATTAAGAAATATGCAATTTCGTTGATTATTTCAAGAGACACTTTTCAGAAGTGAAATGGAGAAGGCCAACTATAAATTATCTGGAATTCAAAAAAATTTCCCAAGCTGATAAGGATTGGCTGGAAGTAGAACACAAAAACTAATAAAAGTGTAATTATAATTTATTATACTTTTTATAATTAATCATCAAACTTTTTTATTTTGTGTCCTTATAATATAAATTAAGAGTGCCATAAATATATCATTTTATAATTAATTTACATAAAAATTAATAAAAATTAATTTAAATTTAATTAATTGACTAACTAAAATTATTTA
>BPVZ01000166.1:421675-433927 GCA_020521535.1 Rubroshorea leprosula | reverse complement strand
ATCCGTTTCGCTTAGGTGATCCTGTTCGGCTCCCCCTACAAAAAGATTTCTTGGCATTGGCCTAAAGTCATTCAAGCCGGGCTCAGATACGTGAGCGTCCTCCTGTTCGTCCTTTTCATTTCTTGGAGGGCGGCCTCCTGTAAAGGTACGGACCATTTTGTCTTTCAGCAGGTTGAGTCACACAACTTCTTGTTCGAGGTTTCCCATAGACGGCGCCAAATGTTTGGGCAGCTTCGTAGTCCAACACTGTTGAAGTCCTCAGCTGCTTTCACACCTGAAAATCCCGAGGTTGTTTCCTCGGGAAAACACTCCAACGCTCAAGTTAGCAATACTCAATACTTTAGAGAGAGAGGCTCTCAAGGAGTAATTGCAGAGAGAGAAGCGTAGAGATTAATTACCTCCCTTGTTGGTGGTTGGGGGGTATTTATACCCCCAAATGCTGACATGCATCCATACATGTAAGTAGCTCATTGGCCCACGTGGTACTACTCACGTGGGTATGTCTCCTCCTTTTGGGTCTGTGTGTGCATAGTTGGACCTGTTATATGTGGCCCAAAGTGGGCGTTGGGCCTAATCCCAACATTACTCCCCCCTAAGCGTTTGGTTGACGAACTGGATGGGAGTCTTGTTAGCACGGCGTTTGGCCCTAAAGATGAGGAGGGATACTTTGCGTACATGAACGACTTCACGTATGGACGGCCTGACCGGCTTGAAGGCATCGTGCCTGGCCAGATGTGCCAGTGTATGCCGGCCTTATTGCGAGCAGGCGTGAAGAGTTGGTTTTACGACCGGTCGAGCAGCCGCGCAAGGGTGACCTTGCATGATGAATTCCCTACGGCGGAGCGGGGGCGAGCGGATAGTGAACGAGCTGAACACACTGACCCTGGACGGGCAGAGAATAGCGGCCACACTCGTTACTTCGATATAGGTCCCTGGGATACAGAGTAGTTCTGAGGAAGTTGGTTACAATCTAACGCTCGACGCCCGAGCCTAAGGTGAATCCATGATTTGTGCGACCTGATCTCCAGAGGTTTTTCGAACTTAGGATCTCTTAAGGGATCTCTGATTAGTAACGAGCTGATTTCTCGAGATTTTTAAGATCTGTGAGGAGATCGCGGATTTGTTATGAGCTGGTCCCTTGGACTTTTCAAAATTGAAGTTTGTCGCGATCTGATCCTTCGGATTTTTCAACGATTGTGGCGAATCTGTGAGGAGATTTGCTCAGAGCGTTTGGTATTCTTCTGCTTTTAAGAGATACCCTTTTGCCTCCCCACAATAAATGCTGGCTCAGCATTTGAGGGGACGTGACAGCTGCAAACGGCGCGTTTTGGATTTTTAACCATAAATGGTCGCCACGTGGTCGTGCTGAACTGGGGGGCCATAAACACGCGTACGGTGTTTATAGGGCGCTATCTGAACGGCCAAAACAAAACAAACAAAACAAACAGTTTGTTACGTTTTTCATTTCCTTACACAGCACATTCGTACGTTTTCAGAGAAGACTGCAGAGACATTCACGGCCATTTTCCCAGATTTCCAACGAAAGCACCTTCAACTATTCAGGTAAAAATGGCTTCTTTCCACGATGCGCGAGAGTTCCGGGGTAACCAAGGTGAAGAGGAGGATGTCGACGTAATATCCGTGGAGCCTATCGCGATGGTAGTGCCACCGGAGTTGCAGGATTCGCCCAGAACCGCCGCGCCTGAGAGTAACACCAGTTCGAGCGTAAGTGGTGGCTGTGAGGGTCACCAACCTTCAACCTCCAGTGATTCGCCCACAGAAGAGACACCCAGTGGGGCAGAGGGTGTTGAGGAGGTTGGTTGCAGTGCACCGGTTACGAGTGCAGCAGCGGAGGTGGTGGTGTTCGAAGGGTGGGAGAGTAAAGTTTTGAGTGGACGACTGTACAACCTTCGTAAGGCTCCAAAAACCCTCCCGGCCGGCTTCAAGTTCAAGGCGGTGCTGCATCACGAGGTTGCAGATGGCGCGGCCACGGTAAAGGGGTACAAGAAGCTGGAGGAGATGGTGAGGCGATTCCAGATCCCCAGAACCATTCTGATCCGAGCTGGGACACCAAATGAACGGGCGTGTTCAGTGTCACGGACGGGCTGGGTGCTAGTATACGTAGACCATTTTGACGCCGGTCTACGTTTTCCTCTGCTCGGACTAATTTTTGATGTCCTAGCAGAGTACGAGCTGGCCCTTTCGCAACTTACTCCCAACAGCATAATGTTCATCATAGGCTTTATGCTGTTGTGCGAAAGGCTGGGGATGCCTGCAAAGGCGGTGGTCTTCAGGTCGCTCTTCCTATGCCGTTTGTGCCCGTCGACCAGTGGGACGAGGTGGTACTACATCTCGGGCAGGGAGAAGATGATGATATTCACCAACATTAGAAATAAGGTGGCGAGGTGGAAGAGACAGTTCGTGTTCGTGCGGGATACGCGAACTGACAGGATTAACAACGAGCTCGCCGCCCGTTTGTCAGAGTGGCGTACGCCGAACACATACATGAACTATCCCCAGCTGACCAGTGGTGATGTCGACCTGAAGAATCGGCTGCTCGACTATGTGAAGGCGAGGGGGTTGGTGGATTTGGAAACCTTGGTTACCCTGGAGCAGATCGCACTTCACGGATTTGTCGACGTGGCAAATCTACACTCCCAAGGTATATCTTTATATAATAGTATAGTTTCTAGCCGATCTGAGTCTTGTGCTTTTGTTTGTGCAGGAGTCATGAGCAGCATCCTTGAGCGACAACGCCAGCGAGCTTAAGGCTCAAGGGGCCGGGGCGCTGGGTTTAGCTCCCAGTGTCAATCCCGCTTTGACAAGCGGCCACCTGCTGCACCGAGGCGCAACTCGCAGCACCGGAGTTCCAGCTCGGCACAGAGGCCGCGTGCCGAGCAGAGGACTGAGCCTTCACCCTCCAGCTCTATGAGGCGCGCGAGGGAGGAGTCTGACGCAGAGGATGACATTCCACTCATTCGGCGTAGGACAAGCACCGGCTTGTAGCCCGCCCCTGCCGCTGCTGCGCGTCCTGCTGGTGTGCACCAAGCGCCAGCTTGCGAGGTTGCAGAGGCAGCACCAACCTCATCGTCTGTAGTGGGGCCAAGGATTGCATACCCGAACGGCTTCAGTTACGCCCGGACTGAGTGCTAGACTGCTATGCTGCAGGGTATGCAGAACTTTGTGCCCCCTGCAAACCGGCTGCGTGCAAAGGGGCACGTCCAGCAGCATGGAGGACATGCTGCGCTAATTAAGCTGATGGATGTAAGTACACTTGGCGAGCTCGGTACTATGTTTTACCTTGTTTTTACTATAAACTGACGAGTGAACATGTATTACAGGCATTCAGCTACACTGTCGCACTCTTCGAGTGCGAGCAGGGAGCCAGGGCGCAGAACAGCGAGCTGCAACACAACTGTAAGCAGTTGGCATCTGAGAAGGCCAGCTTGGCTGACGAGGTCAGCTGCTTGCAGAGCTCGGAGATGGCAAACCGAGCGGCGTCAGCTGAAAGCCGAGCTGACGAGCTGGCTCGCAAGGTCCTTGAGCTGAGGGAGGAGCTGGACAGAGCTCGGGCTGAGAAGGGGAGCAGCATTCAAGCTGCGAAGGATGAGGTCGGCCGTGCAGAGGACCGGGCCAAAAAGGCAAAAGCTGAGAGAGAGAACTCTGCACGAGCTGAGCAGCCTGAGGGAGAGGGTCTCACTGGCGGATCAGCACGTCGCCCAGGCTGAGGCGTCCTTGGAGAGGACTAAAAGACTCCACCAGCGCGACGTCTGCTTTGCCCGTGCACAGGGGGCTGAGTGGCTGGTGGGGGCAGAGATGTTCCAGGACGCCGTGGCTGTGGCTGCAGCCAACACCACCACTGACATCTTCAATGAAGTTCGTGGGAAGGTGTTGGGAGTCCGAGCAGACTTCCCCATTGGCGAGCTGGCCTGCTTCGAGGGCGAGGAGATCGATGCTGACGGGAAGAGCCTCGCCCAGCCAGCTGACACTAGGGTAAAACTGAAGTGGGAGCTCAACGAGGAGGGGCTGCCCGTTTCGCCCCCCTCTGTCGCTGATGAGGGAGAGGACACGGAGGGGTTGCCGAGCTTCGATGCTTGGGTGGCAGACCCCCATGATGTGCCTGCTGAGCCTTCCAGCACTCCTCCCTGTGCTCCGCCTCAGCCCGTCTCGACCGCTGCTCCAACTCCTCCTGCTCTCTCGCCACTTCAGTCTCCTGCTCACTCTTCCCAAGATCGGTCATCGCCAGCTCGATCTGCTGCTGCGCCAAACGACGCATCCATCCCCGTCGACCTAACGGATGAGTAGTTTAGGATCTTTTGCTTTGCTTTTTGTATTTCTTCTTGTCTTTTATGTTAATCGAACATTTGTACAAGAATATTCATGAAATACAACTCCAATATTTGTTTTTGAAATTGTTGTGTATTGCTCTTGTATTTTTGTGTAAATCGATGAAGTCATTTGCAATATGTACTCCATGTGTAAGAATTCAATGATCAAATGCAAATTCGAAACTTTCCTTTGAAAATTTCTGTATTGAATTTTCTGTAAATCATCATCTACAAATGATCCATAACGACCTGAACACTAGTGACATACATGTTAACTATAAAACTTTCTAAGGTTATGTATGTTCCAAATGAATGGTATTGGACGACCTTGTGCATCTGCTAATTGGTAACACCCAGGTCGTTTAACACAAATAACTATATAAGGACCTTCCCAATTAGGAGCGAGCTTGCCCATGTGCGAATGAGCATTGGTTAGTCCTGCTTTGCGTAGGACCAGATCGTCGACCTGAAACTAGCGAGCTCGAACCCTCTTATTATAAAATTTTGCCACACGACTCTGATGCACCATATTTCTCATTCGAGACATCTCCCTGACCCCTTCCACAAGGTCCAAGTTCTCTCTCAATAGTCGCTCATTGTCATCATCGTCGTGCCAACCTACTCTATCAGAGGGCAATCCGATCTCCACTGGGATAACGGCTTCAGCTCCATAAGCAAGGCTGAATGGGGTTTCGCCCGTGGCCGAGCTGGGCGTGGTGCGACAAGACCAAAGCACTTTATTGAGCTCGTCAACCCAATTAGAACGCGCGGTTAAAACACGCGTCTTGAGTCCCTGCAAGACGATCTTATTGGCGGACTCGGCCTGTCCGTTTGACTGAGGAGTATATACAGACGTCAAGGAGATCTCAATGCCATAGTCGTTGCAGAACGACCTCAGTGCGGCTGCTCGGAACTGCGGACCACTATCGGCGATGATCCGTTTAGGTATGCCAAACCTGCACAATATTGAATTGAACAAGAATTCTTCTATTTTCTTTTCTGTTGTCATGGACAATGGTTTAGCTTCTATCCATTTGGTGAAGTAATCCACCACGACAACGAGGCAAGTGCAACTTCCTTTGCCTTTCACAAAAGGGCCAAGCAGGTCGATTCCCCATTGAGCAAAAGGCCAGGGAGATGAGAGTGATGAGAGCATTTCCCCTGGCATGTGAATGTCATCAGCATTGAACTGGCAGGTCGGGCACTTTTTGACATAGCTCTGTGCATCCTCCACCATAGTTGGCCAATAATACCCATGCCTTAGGAGCTTCTGAGCTAAGGTTTTGCCTCCAATATGTGTGCCACATACTCCTTCATGAATCTCTCTCACAGCATATTCAGCTTCATAAGGAGTGAGACAGCGTAATAGGGGCATAGAGGCTGCCCGCTTGTAGAGCTGATTATCTATTAAAGTGAAATGTGCCGCCCTGCGTCTAACCAGCTTTGCAACGGACTGATCTTCAGGTAGCTCGCCACTTTGTAAATAATTTATGATCAAGGTGGTCTAGCTCTGTGTAGAGGGGTCTGTACTCAGCAGTTGGCACTCGGCTGCGAGATCGGTGTAGCTTGGGGCGTCGAGCACCTCGACGATTGTCGACCTCTGAGGGTTAAGGTCCTGCGAGGATGCCAATTTGGACAGCTCGTCGGCTCGGTGGTTATCTGCTCTTGGTATTTTATCAATTTGAAAAGAGACAAACATTGACTTCAATCTACTAACCACAGAGGCATAACGATCGAGCTGGGGATCCCTGACTTCACAACTGCCATTCACTTGGCCCACGACGAGCTGAGAGTCGCTAAAAACTTGAATGCTTTGCACCTTCAGCTCGGACGCCAGCTTTAGTCCGTAAATGAGGGCCTCGTATTCTGCAGCGTTATTAGTCGTCTGAAACTTAAACCTCAGTGCGTGCTCAGACCTAAAGCCATCTGGGCCCACTAACACAGCCCCAGCACCCGATCCTTCAATGCTAGCGGCTCCATCAACATACAAAACCCAGACTGGGTGCTCAGGTGTTTTTTCTTCCGTAGTTGCTGAAATGCATTCCACCAGAAAGTCTGCAACGGCCTGGCCCTTTATGGTAGTACGCGGCTGAAATTTGAGGTCATATTCACTCAGCTCGACGCTCCACCCAATAAGCCGACCAGAGAGTTCGGGTTTCTGCAGTATTTTTCTCAATGGCAAATCGATGTAGACAACAATCTGATGTGATTGGAAATAAGCCCTCAACTTACGAGCTGTGTAAACCAGGGCAAATGCAGCCTTTTCTGCTAGTGGGTAGTTCTGCTCTGCACCTTGTAAAACCTTGCTCACGTAGCAGATAGGCTTCTGATTCTTATTCTCTTCCCTGAGCAAAACCGAGCTTACTGCCTCTCCTGTAACTCCCATGTATAGGTATAAACTCTCCCCTTCCACAGGCTTAGACAGCAGAGGTGCAGATGCTAGATACTGCTTGAGCTCGTCAAACGCCTGTTGACACTCGTCGGTCCATTGAAAGTGCTTGGGCTCTCGCAAGGCTTTGAAAAACGGTAGGCACCTTTCCGCCGACCTGGCTATGAATCTGTGCAAAGCAACTATACGACCTGTCAAGCGTTGCACATCCTTTACAGTCTTGGGTGGCTCCATCTGCTGAACAGTCAGAACCTTCTCTGGGTTCACTTCAATTCCTTTCTTGGATACCACGTACCCTAGGAATTTTCCTGATTCTACAGCGAACGTGCACTTCAGGGGGTTCAGCTTCATTTGGGCTCGGCGCAAATTTTGAAAGGTCTCACTCAGGTCATCTATATGGTCCTCAGCTCGCACGCTGGTGACTATCATGTCATCCACATACACTTCTATGTTTCTGCCGATCTGGAGCTTAAAGATGATTTGTACCAGCTTCTGATATGTTGCGCTAGCATTTTTCAGGCCAAATGGCATCAACACATAGCAATAGATAGCGTCACCAGCGTAGAAAGCTGTTTTCTCCTTATCGTCCAACAGCAACTGAACCTGATGATATCCTGAGCTGGCGTCAAGGAAACTCATTCGTTCGTGTCCTGCTGCCCGTTCTACTAACTTCTCAACATTGGGCAAGGGATGAGGGTCTTTTGGGCACGCCTCATTGAGGTTGGTGAAATCAATGCACATCCTCCACTTGCCATTTGGCTTTTTGACGAGGACGGGGTTAGATACCCACTCGAAGTATTCCACTCTCCTGATGAAGACTGCCTATAGCAGCTTTTGCATCTCCTCGTCTATGGCAGCTTGCTTCTCTGGGCCAAAAAGGCGACGTTTCTGCACCACCGGCCTTCTGGTGGGATTTGTGCTGAGTTTGTGGACTGTCAACTCCGCCGGGATGCCAGGCATTTCATCAATAGTCCATGCGAACACATCTTGATTAACCCTCAGAAACTCCAGAAGCTCTGCTCGTTCTTCTTTTGTGAGCTTGGTGCCGATCTTGACTGTTCTTTCCGGCACATCGGGGTTTAAAGGAACGGTTTCTACTGGCTCTACCGGCTCTGCTTTCTGCTCGACACCCTCAGGTCTATGCTCAATGTCCGATATGCTCATTGTCTGCTGGCCGGGCTGAGTCGGCCTACTACTTTCAGAGCCTCCAGGGGCTACAGCCGGCTCAACCTTCTTAAACGTATCCTGATAACATGCCCTGGCCATCCTCTGATTCCCCTTTAGCACCCCTACCCCCTGAGGTGTTGGGAATTTCATGTAGAGATGGGGCTGTGAAATAACGGCCTTCAGCTCGCACAGAGTAGCTCTTCCTAATATGGCGTTGAATGCTGACTCCATTTTGACGACCAAGAAGCTGACCGAAGCCATCCTGAAGCGTGGTTCTGAGCCCACATAGATGGGTAAAGTTATGACCCCTTCCACCGGGACGGGCTGATTATCAAACCCGTAAATGGGTCCTTCATATTTCTGTAGCGAGCTCGAGTTCAACTGCATCTTCTGGAAGTAGCTCCAGTAAAGGATATCTGGCGAGCTACTCGTATCAATAAAGACCTTGTTGACGTTATGATTACCTATATGGACCGCTGCCACAAATGGATCTGCGTGAGGCATCATAACGTCGGGCTCCCCGTCTGCTCGCCTATAGTCTGCTGGGCTGAATGTGATAGCGGCATTCTCCCACTCTGCCTCCTCGAACGGCCGCTTCAAGGGCTTGTTTTTGTTGATCGTCATCACCTGGCGGGCATATGCTTTATGGGCCCGGGCACTCTGGCCCCCTGAGTGCATACCACCAGAGATCATATTGATTGTGCCAGATGGCGGAGGTATTCCACCATACCCAACCCCCCTGTGGTCCTTTGGATTCTGCGTAGGTGCTTTCTGTCCTTGCCCACGTCTATTGAACGGGGGTCCCCTGTATGCTCTGTTCGGCTCAGACGAGTACGGACCTGCTTGGTAAGAATTTGGATTATTACCGAGCTGATATCCAGGTGCTTGAGATCGGCCGTACTCTTGCACAAAGTGGGTCTGGGTGGGTTGCCGAACAAAAGGCTTTTGCACATACCCCTCCAATTTCCCATTGCGAGCCAAGAATTCAAGCTCGTCCTTTAGACTCTGACAGTCTTCTGTGTTATGACCGTATACACGGTGATAGTCGCAGTATTTGCTTCTGTCGGCTCGTGAAGAATCGTGCGTTTGTGGAGGGGGTCTCTTGACCTAGTGTTGTATCTGCGCCAATATCTGGGATTGCGACGAGCTCAGGGGGATGTAACTATCATACTTTGGATAGGAAGACGGTTTCCCTCTCTGCTCGCCAACCTTCTGTTTCTTCTTGTCATCTCTGTTTTCAGGCTACTTGGGCTCTTTTCCCTGCTTGTCATCAGCTCGTCTCTTAGAAGATTGAAAATCTTCAGACAGTATGAAGCTTGCCGACCTGTCATTTACTTCATTCCACGACTTGGGTGGATTCTCCAACAGGTCGTCCAAAAACCGGCCAGGCTTCAAGCCATGCAACAAGGCGGATAAGCAAATGGTATCGGGGACGCTATCAATGTCCAAAGTAGCTTTGTTGAATCGTTGCATGTAGTCCCTCAAGGTCTCTCCCTCTTTCTGATGAACCTGCATTAGTTCGATTGCTGTACGTTTAATCTCCCTTTGGCTCACAAATTTGTTGGAGAATAGCTTGGCGAGCTGGGAGTATGAGTCTATGGAATGTCTGGGGAGTTTGTGATACCATCTCCTGGTTGTTGACTTGAGTGTTGCTAGGAACACTTTGCACATCATGGCATCATTGGCATTCTGGATTCTCATGATGGCTTGATAAGTGTGCAAATGTTCATCAGGGTCGCCTGAGCCATCATATGTTTCCAAGTGGGGAATTTTGAATCCCTCTTGATACGACTCTGCCGTAATGGACAGGTTTAAAGGGGCACTATCCAAATCAAGAGTTTGTTGGTGCGACCTGGGACTTTTCAGCTCGTCAATAGACTTTTGCACATCTCGCAGCTGCCTTTCAAGGTCTGCGTTCTTTCTCATCAATTCTTCACTATGCTTGGACGAGCTGGGTTCGTTATTTAGCTTTCCACTTCCCCTTGGCCTGGTCGGCACCACTATGTTGCTTAGAGCGAGGGAATTTCGAGTTGCAACAACCGCAGCTGGTTGTGCATCCCTGTTCAGCAAAGGAATCAGGGGGTCGTCAGGAATTAGACGGGCAAGGATTTTACCCATTGCCATTTCGAGAACTCTGGTTCTCTTTTCGAGCTCGGTTGTCCGAGTAGGTTCTGTTGACCTTTCAGGTCGTTCACGCTGTGAATTGTGTGGTTTATAAGATCTTTGTCTTGTTCTTATTGGAACTTGGAATTGTTCAGGTTGGGTTGCATACCCCGTTGGTGTTCTTTCATCATCATCCGTTTCGCTTAGGTGATCCTGTTCGGCTCCCCCTACAAAAAGATTTCTTGGCATTGGCCTAAAGTCATTCAAGCCGGGCTCAGATACGTGAGCGTCCTCCTGTTCGTCCTTTTCATTTCTTGGAGGGCGGCCTCCTGTAAAGGTACGGACCATTTTGTCTTTCAGCAGGTTGAGTCACACAACTTCTTGTTCGAGGTTTCCCATAGACGGCGCCAAATGTTTGGGCAGCTTCGTAGTCCAACACTGTTGAAGTCCTCAGCTGCTTTCACACCTGAAAATCCCGAGGTTGTTTCCTTGGGAAAACACTCCAACGCTCAAGTTAGCAATACTCAATACTTTAGAGAGAGAGGCTCTCAAGGAGTAATTGCAGAGAGAGAAGCGTAGAGATTAATTACCTCCCTTGTTGGTGGTTGGGGGGTATTTATACCCCCAAATGCTGACATGCATCCATACATGTAAGTAGCTCATTGGCCCACGTGGTACTACTCACGTGGGTATGTCTCCTTTTCTTGGGTCTGTGTGTGCATAGTTGGGTCTGTTATATGTGGCCCAAAGTGGGCGTTGGGCCTAATCCCAACACCTAGCTGGCTCGGGTGTGTGATGACGCCCCTGCGGATGCCTTAACCATCCCGGAGTTGAAAGCATGATGGTGGCGTGGAGTGGGGGAATTTCTCTGCCAAACATGCTTATGATAGTTGTGCCACTCTCTATCCCACTCTAAATATTTGCTCACCTGTTCTTTGTTTCCTTGATGTAGTTAACTCAGCATCACGTTGGTTTTGATTTAAATTAACAGTACCATATTATTGAATTAAAAAGGCAGTATCTATAAAATAAGGACATAAATTTTGTTGAGTATATAAATATTGATCGTTCTAAAGTAAGAACACGATTTTTACATTGATTGAAATTAAGTAAATGATCTTTACATTATTGAAAAATAAGAACACTTTGATTGAGAAATTGAAATGGATATCACAAAATTAGCATCTTTTGAATCAAAATATTATTAGTTCAATCTCCATAATATATATATATTAGTTCAATTGACATATTTAATAATTAGAACAAGTTTTTGATCCGCAAAGATCCTTGTTACAAAACAATCAAAGTACATACCCTTAATTTCGCTTTTGGTGAGAGTTTACTTCCTTATTTTAGATTTTTTTTTCCCAATTAAAAATTGACCAGTACAATGTAACATATATTAAATATTGTAATATAAAGTGATATTAAACATATAGATGAATATAATGTGCTAATATCACACGATGCAACCAAATAAAAAAATCTAATTACGAAAATGACCAGTACAATATAATCTTGTATTGCTCATAGATGTGAGAAATTGTTTTACACGTTAAGAGTGCAAAATAAAAACTACTAGATGAGAAAACAAATTTTTGTGTTGTGTGTTGAGAGTTTGAGTTTTAATATTGAAGATTTTCAATTTGAATTAAAAAATTTTAAAAATTTATTTTTATTATATAATTTATCATTTGATATAAAAAAAAGTAATTAACAGTAATTAACTTAGCCCATCAAGTAGTTTAAATTTATAGTTGAAATTATACAAATCTATACAACATTTGATCTTTCAGATGAATATGATATTAAAAGTAAAATATTGTAAGTGTTATAAATTAATTCATCGTGAATATTTTAACTTTTTTTCATCCTCTCACTTCTCCATTTACTATAACATTTATAAAACAAATAATAATATAACTTTTATTATTTTCATATAATTATAATGGTGATTAACATTCCATAATATCATGCATGCATTGAGATGCTAACAATAAGATTTATTGTAATCGCTAAAAAGTAATCCTTTTAATCTTTCATTTAGTAAGTGTTAATTCTTCATAAATTCTATTTCTTATTAGTTTCTATATATGAAGCTCATACTCTCACAAATATATAGAAATGTATAAAAAACAAATGAAAAAGAAAAATATAAAAATATATTATATTTTTGTATTATCTCACTTTATTTATGTAATTTTTTTTATTCTAATTGATTTTTTTTATTTTACAACAGTAACATATTATTTTCATTTTTTTTAA
>BPVZ01000166.1:400096-415465 GCA_020521535.1 Rubroshorea leprosula | reverse complement strand
TTCACAATGCAATCCCAAAAGGAATTGTCGCAGTAACATAAATTTTTGTTTAAAAACAAACTGCTGCCAAACCCAAATTAAGGAGACTGATATGTAAATAAATTAGCTTAACAATAGAGCCAAAGATGCAATTTACTTCCATGAACAGCGAGGAACAAGCACATATCCAACAGATGCCAAACATCATCTAATGACCACATGTAGAAAATGAAACAAAGTAACCAAACCCAAGGATTTGAGATTGAATGGAGGAAAAACATGGACAGAATTGATAATAATGCGTTGAAGTCCTAAAACTTTGGAAATTCATAAACAAAATTCATAAACAAGTACTTATGTACTTAAGTACCAAGGCTAAAAACACTACTAACCGCAAAAGGAAGCAAGCCCTACTAACTAGATCATTTGCCAAAAGAAGGGCCTGTGTAGATAAAAGTTCACTCCCAAAGTTCAAACTGAATCTTTAGGATCCATCACAGAAAGTGAGGAGTAATCAATCCTCCAATTTCAAGAAACCCAACACGATCTTTCCCTCCGAATATCTTCTTCAGTTTCTCATCACAAATAATAATCTTCTTGTTCTCAGGGTCCTGAAGCAATAGCAAAAGGCAATCAGGTTAGTTACAAGTAAATATATAGCATAATCTTTTATTTTCAGTCCTTATATACATGTAAAAAGAAGCGCGTAAGTGAAAGAGGAAACTCCAGGAGGCAAAGTACGTTATGCCTTTCATTAACACTCAAATTATCAAGCACAGAAAGATGGCAGCAATCCTAAGGGGTAATCTAATCAAAATCACCAATGCATTGTCATTATATTTTAACTTAAGTTGCAATAAGTAATGAAGCCGCCAAAACAATCAGGAATGTCATAAAACAGTTAACTTAGAGAGAACAAGTATCACATTAAGCAAAGTGAAAATTGTAAACTTTTCAAGCAGCAACCACAACCTTTTGAAGTGTCTCCAATACAATATATATATATTTCTGTTACTTTCCCATCACCATTTGAAATTAGTTTTTAACCTCCCTCTCAAAGAAAAAAAGTTCAGAGGTTGGGATTATGTTTCTCAATAAAGAAGATGGTCCGTATATAATCAGATAAGTTAACTGCCATGAACCTTAAATTAATGTCAGCCTTTTTCAGTAGTTTGCACTCCTGTGTGTCTCTAAGGTAGAGCATGTATGTACCTCAATGATCTATTATATAAGTGACAACATGGGAAGCATTCTAAATCACGTAAGGAACCATAAAGGCTATTTCTGTAGTAGTAGAAACCACATATAGAATTGGCACCGAAAAGATCAAACAACCACATAAGTTGTAACAAGGCAAGTAACTTAATACTTTTGGGAGGAAATTAATTCTTCATTTAACACAGTTAGTATTATTACCACCATGCCTTATGACTGCAAAGGCAAGTGAGTACTTCTACTAAACTACTTTCCACTATCCAATAAGTAGAAAGTCATGGAAATCTAAGTATCTACATAGTAAATACCAATTGCATGGCAATGCTTTGAATTGGAACGTGATTACGTCACAATCATCATAAACACACCTAAGTGAACAATTACCCAACATTGTTACCACCTATGCTTATCCCTGAATCATTTTCGCAGCACTTAATGATGCCACAAGTGAACCAAACAACAAACAGGCCTTAATATGCCCATCCCAAGCTAACAATGACACCCAAAATTGATTCAAATGAAGATTGGAACCTCTATATGTACAATATTAACTGAACCCTATTGCAACTGCTAGGGTCATGGTTCATACATCAACATGGCACAACATAATCATGTTAACAAAACAATTTTATTACAAAACCACAACTTGTACCACACAACATAAAACAATCCACAAAAATTCCATCTATATATAAAATCATAACTTAAAACCAAAATCCAAGTAGACTATAAAGTAAGGATAGATCCCTAAATGTAAACTATAGCAAACAAATAATCAATTTCAGCCTAACCTTACCAATGATGCCGTGATCTACATTCTAAAGCACACACTCAAAGGATTTAAATTCCCATTAAAAAAATAAATAAATAACCCACTTATCAAGACACAAAAGCCATCTACTGAAATCTAAAATTAAATAACACACCCCGAAAAAAGAAAAGAAGAAGTTTCACCACCAGCACACAATATCCAACCTCAAAACCCCAAATAGATAATAAAAACCAAAAATCATGCTTTAACCACAAAATACTTTGAAGAACTTCAAAAAGGCTGACAAAGAAAAAGAAATGAAAGAAAATTTCTTAAGATAACCTGAAGATTGTTTTCTTTAATGTAGGCCCAAATACGTTTCAGAGCTTGAGTTCGAGGGATCTCGGAGACTCCAACCAGGGCCTCCATCTCCGGCGAGACACGGCGCGGCCGCATGATACCACTCGGCAGACGCGTCCCGGTGGCAGACTTGGAAGCCGCGGCCTGGATTACAGGGCGCACAAAACGAACGTTAGCAGAAGGAGGAGAAGCAGTAGCGGGAAGAAGCCGGCGAGAGGACAAAGATGGCATTTTGGGGGTGATAGCGGTGGTGGAGAAAATTCCCGACGAAAGCGCCATTTTTTTCTCAGGGAGAGGAAGAGGAATAGGAAGAGGGAGAGGGTTTTTCCTTATCCTTCTGCCGTACTTTTTGGCATTCGGAATTAAAAGGGCAGATGGGAGGGTTTTATATTATATATTTTTGTTATTTAGTTAAGTCTTTTAAAAAAAATATTTTATAATTTAAAATAACATTAACTATAAAAAAATAATTATCTGATAAAAGGTTCCCTCTCTCTTTTTTTTTTAATATGAAAAATTATAAAGAGTTAGGGAATTTTTTAAATAATTAATAAAAATTAATTAAATCCAAATATTAAAGTTTGAGACCACCTTTTTATTTCTTTTTTAGAGTTGGAATGTTTTTCAGATCCCGCCAGCTACATTTTGATGTTGGGATTTGGGTGAACAGCGACTAAGTCCCTGAACAATTTTATTTAAGTTTGAAATATGGAAGTTTAACTTTTGAATTCCTTGAAAATTTATTTTTTTTCGTTTTTAAGGTGAGATTGTCCCTGAGATAATTTATGTGTACTTGAGATTAGTCCCTTCCAAGTCAATGATGCACAATTCCTCCCCCAGGTTGGTTAATGTGTTAAAGAAAATTGTTTTTTTTTTTTTTTGGTGAAAGCACCATAACTTGAATCTTAAAATTGATTTATAAAATAAAACCTACAAGAAATTCCTTAAATATTTATTTACTTACAAGTCTCTTATGGTTAAATTGAGATGGCCCTTTGAGTAGGAGGATTTGCTATCATCTTCCTTTAAGTATGGATCTGATATGGCAAAAGGAATGTTATAAAATAATTTCTAGTAGTATTTGGGCAACTTCACTACTTCAGCGGTGAAAATCACTATTAGCTCCAACTTCTAAAAAACTCAAAATTATCTCCTTAGAAAAGATATTTCGATACTCAAATTAATAATATTTTATAATTTAAAAATAAAATCTCCCAAAAAGAGTTATTGAAGAGAGAAGCATAATGGACTTTATAATTTTACATGAGGATGGTTGGGGTATTTATAAATCTTCGGTTCTGACAATGGTGCCATTTGTCATTATCTTATTGGCACACTTGCACTGGGTCAAGTGGATATAACATGATTGAAGCACTTATTTCTTTGAGCTGTATGGGGCCTTATGGGCCTGATTATGGATGTTGGGCCTGCTCCCCAACAAGTAGGTATACTTGGAGTTAAGCATGGTTGTTAGGTTGACTTAGGAGTATGGACTAACATGCCAAACTAGAGACTAGGCTTGGTTAATGATCTTGGATCCCCATATCAATCTTGATTGCAACCAACCTTATTTGATTGATAACATAGTAGCATATTCAGAATCAAGGCCTAATTGGGCCTTTTAAAGCTAGGTTAGGCTTAATCTGCTAAAAACACTTTAATCATCAAAGTCTATACACTATTTTTATTTTTATTTTTTAAAAAGAATATAACAGCCAAAACTTAGGGAAGATAATGATTAATATTGGTCAACTCATTTGTTGTTGTTTAAGTTCTAATATAGCTTTCTATTAGTCCATTTCAAAAAAAAAAAAAAAAAATTCCCGTTAGTAAATATAATGGGAGTTTGGTATACTAGACTAAACATGTACAAATTTATATTTTTGTAGACTAATTAGGTATAAAAAATAGTTAATAGACTAAAGAGGTATAATTATTATAATTAATATACCATTTATTAAATTTAACCTATTTTAAATCAAGGATTTGTATGGTAAACGAAACCCAATTTGGAATGGATGAGTTTGGATTGGGTTGGTTCCAATATTAGAATCACCAAGAATTCACAGCCCAAACCTATGGCCTATGGGCCATGACCAAGTTGCGACGCTTTTCAAAGATAGGCCTCCAAAATCCCATTTCAGGCACCATTTAAATCAACCCATGCACCAATCAATATATCATATAATCTCTATTTTAAAATAACTGATATTTTTCTTAATTATTTTAAATTAATAATTTAAGAATAATTTATATGTTTACTTATATTATCATATAAAAAATAATAAAAAATAGAAAAACTTTGTGATAGAATAATAATCAAAGAACATAAAAAGATAACAATATTGTTGAGTAAGAAAAAAATATTTGTTTACTTTAAAAGATAAAAAAATAATTAATTTGGGCTGAATTAATTTAGGATAAATTTAAAATTAAAAAAAAAAACAGTTATTTTAGGACGAACAAAGCTTTTTTTATTCCCCATGTTTTTACTTGATCAAATACATAAAAAAAAAAAGTAGGACAAATAAGAATTTAGTCTAAATAATACTTATTAATTTAATTTAATTTACCAACAACTTAAGTAATTTAGTGATAATCTCATTCCGCTGCTGGAAATAAAAGATTCTGAATTCGAGTTACGTAACATGTGAATGGGTGAAGTGAGATAAGAGATATGAGAGAAATGCCTCTCGTTGTGCAATCAACATAAAAAAAAAATATTCATTAATTTAAGATTAAATATTTAAATCTTTACAATATTAAGCAGCCAACCCTTCTATTAAAGAAAATGGTAGAATGTTATGTCATGAGATTGAAATTATGAGAAACAAGCCAATGTCAAAAATCAATGTGTAGTTTTTTTTTTTCTTTTTCCTTTTTTAGATCTGAGATTAATTAGTAACCAGTTCATTGTCACATGCATTGCGGCTAACATTGATAAAAAAAAGTCGGCTCAATTGACGTGGAAAAGGAACTAACATAGCAACAAAAGGAGGCTACAAGGTTACATCTTTTCAAAAGCGGGACAATGATGGTTAATCCAATTCAGGAAAATTATGCCCCCAATGTAATCCCTTCATCTCTAAGCTGCGTACTTATCACTTAACTTTGTGCTTCCGTTCTATCCGTATCCTAACTCCATGGCCAATAGATGAAATGGCGTTAATAAGTTGGGAAATAATGTTTGTATAATTTTTTTGTTTTATATTTTTATACAACTTGATGTATCATTAAAATGATTAATTTTTTTAATTCATATGAGACTCATGATATTGAATACATTCATTAATTTAATATTATGTAAAAATTTTATAAAAAAAATGTTATAAAAAAGTTATCCTTACATCACCTCCCTAATAAGTTTCTTAACCAACGAGGGAGTTTCTTACTTGGACGGTTTTATGAGCCTTACTGAAATCATTTGAGTAGATATGTTAAAACTAAAACATATATTTTTTGAAATGAAAACTAAAATGTATATTAAATATGAAAAAAAAAATGTCTATTTGTCTTATATTTTAAAAATTAAAAGAAAAATTATCTTAAAACTATATTAATTCAATAAACTCTCACTAAAAACAACTTAAAATACCTATTTTAGTTGCATGCATTAGATTGTTTTTGATTTTTTATCATGATATTTTATTTAAATGTCATAATTTTAGAGTAACTTTCCTTTTAAATTTTAAAAAGTGAGACAAATAAACACTATAGCCTCATTATTAACACATGGCCTTTCAGGTCAACTGGCACCTTGCCAGCTTCAGGTGTATTCTCTCTCCCCATGGGCGGACTTCGAACCCGTCCTTGACAACTTATTCAAAAAAAAAAACACTATAGCCTCATTAAATATTTACCTAATACTTCAAACTATTCGGTGAAACCTTTCAAGTTATGATGTTTATGGGTTTGGGGTATCCCTTGTACTCCGCTTATTAATAAATATTATTTTTTTCTGTTCAAAAAAAAAAAAAAAAACTATTCGGTGAAACATAGTTATTAACTTCCTAAGAAACTATGAGGGTCCTTAAAAGGATGTATTAAGACAAAAAAGAAAAACAAGAAAAACACTTGTGATTCTAGATTAAAGCTTTCATTTTCAAATCTTGAAAAAAGTGAAAAGAATTAAGAGAAAGGAAAAGCTATTTTTTATGGTATGTCTATAAAAGCATTCCAATTTTTTATATAATAGTACTATTTTGATATTAGTAATAAATTAAGAGATAAGTATTTTGCATGTCATTTTCTTAATTTTTTTAAAGGACATATAGAAAAACTTATTTTTTAATTAATATTTTTAAAAATCAACTATTAAATTAGAAGTTTTGTTCATCTTGATTACATTTTTCAATTGTTCTACTAAGCCTAATCGTATCACTTCGTTGATTATGAGAATTTAACATTATTAAATATATGTTAATAAATAAATTTTTTTTAATTAAAAAATTATATATGTTAGATTAATATAAAAGTTGACATGCATAATTTGTATAAATAGAATTTTCAATTCATTGGTTGGTTTTTGAAACTATTAATTGGAATATAAATTTTTAAACAAATTTTATATATAAAAAAACTTTAGAAGAATTACCTGCTCTACACTATCTTTATAAATTAATCAATCGTGTCATTTAAGTAAAAAAACATTTAAAAACAAAGCTTCTATTTTCTTTTCGCAAGGCAAACATAAAACTTCCTAAAACCTTAAAATTAAGGGAAATAAACTTACATAAATATAGAATTTGTTTAAGTCGACAATTTTCACCAAATTAAACCGTAAATTTGACATGATTTTGGAAACAAATGAAGTTAAGCAATTGCTGACTTGGCTACCTCTTGGACGAAAGATATCCAATTTTAATGAGACACATCCGCCCAAGTAATCATGCTTATGTCTGTCAGGGCCCAACCAGTGTATATAACCCTTTAAGGTTAGAGATCTAAATTTGATTCATTTAGCAGATTAGATCGGTTTAGATGACTAAATGTTCAAAGACCAAACTTATCAAACCATGAACACCCCTATATCGATAAAGAAGATCTAAGGTTGTGTCATGAGATTACCGATATGTTTGGTTTGACGTTTGAGGAAAGGGAAAAAGAAAAGAGGAATGAATTTTTTGACCAATCATATCATAATATCTAAAAACATTATAATTTGATTAGTTAAAAGTACGTATTATTCTCCTCTTTTCTTTTTCATTTCCTTCAAATTAAACATACTATACAAGAATCAATCGATGTATACTTTTAAGTTGCACTTAATTTCAAAAATTAGGTGTATGGTTACTGAGAGATGACATTAAAACTCCTCACATCCATGTGTGATTGAAATTCAGAAAAGGTCAGCTCAATTGACCTGGCAGGAAACCAACAGGCCAACAGGAGGAGGCTACTTGGTTACATCATTTCAAAATCAAGAGATATTAAACGTTAATCCAAATGCTCATAGTTGGGAAAGAAAGGCACCATCCTTAGGGTGTGTTTGTAATTAATTGATGATATCATGAGCTTATAATTTTTTTTTTCTTACTTAAACAGTGAGTTACATGATATTTAAAATAATACATATATAGTTTATAAGCTCACTTTAAATTAATTAGATATCACTTATTAATTATAATAATTAATTATTTTTAACAGTTAAATCAAATTAGGAAACCTTATTTCTAATTCCATGACTGGACTTGAGTGGCTCGAAGAGTTCATGGTTATATTAAAAAATTTATTTGGCACACGGGGGATGATTAAACTGATCTTTTCTCTTACGCTCTTAATTCCAGTCCAATTGAACTCAAAAAAAGAGAGGATCCAACGTGTGAAGAGAAGCCACCATTTGAGGAAAAAATATTTTTTTTTTCCGAACATGGGAAAATTAGGGGAAGGGGAAATGATAACACAAGAAGTAGAACTGTAGAACCATGGTCATGGCCATGGATATGGGTCCATACATGGATGGTTTTGATCTTTTGTCACCAATGCAGCCAAAGCAGCAGTTGCATTTGAGGGAATTATGAGACAGGGAGAAGTCAAAACCAATTAGGGTCCACAAAAATAAAATCAGTATTAATCCACATTGATATATATGGATTAATGGTTACACAACTGTTTGATGCAGCAGTACCATTTTGATATTTTTAATACATTAATTACATTACAATTTGGTACTTATAGTTATTTTTGTTATTAGTGTAAAAACTTCAACACCCTACTAATTAATAAGAGTTTGAACCTTACTTCCCTCTCTAACCCATTTGCTCATATTCGTGAGCTAATTGTTCTAGTGCATAGAGCAATAGTACATTTTAATTAATTATATGAATTTTTCTAAACATATCAAAGCAATTTGTGGAAAGGAAAATTTAAACATAAAATTTCCTAAAGCCTTAAGATTAAAGTAAATAAACTTACATAAATATAAAATAGGTTTAATGACAAATAAAATCCCCAACCAATTACGAAATTGAAAAAAGAAAAAATCAACTCTTAGACCTATAAAATAGTTAAAGTTGACAATTATACATTTCAACAAAACAAACCTTAAAATTGGCATGATTTTGACAAAATTACAAGAAATTAAAAGGAAAAATTTAAACTAAATTCAGCTTAAGGCTAGATATACCACAACCTTTATAGCTTTACTTACAAAAAAGACGCTTTACTTAAAGAATTCTATTTGAGCTGATAAGAGAGTTTATTTTTTATCTTATTAATTAAGATTTAATTTTTTTTATAAAATATAATAAAAATAAAATTTTTTATAAAGTTTTTATTTTCAATATGTATAACTTATATTTAATTATATTTTTTTTTCAACATATTGTAATTACTTACAAGTTAATTGGAGATAGGAGAAAAAATTTTCGTGAATTCAAACATATAACTTATAAGAGGTAAATAACTCTAATTTAGGATCCGATATCATTGCACCGAAGTGAGTCATCCTACAATTAATTAGATTTGAGAAATTAATCTTGAGAGATACGCATAAATTCAATTACATGACATGAAGGCACTTTCACCGCTGAAAAAAAATGAAAAAATGGGGTTTCGTTTTATTGAGCTTAGTTCAAAGGCAGCTATCAACGGCATGACAGTGCAGCAGGCCCCACGTTATGAGGCAGAGGCGGTGCTTCTCCAACATACCAACTAGAAAGCCGATGATTTCCTCAAATCTTAGCGTACAAATTACATTACCCAGTTGCCGTCATGGTCCACCACCATATCAAGTTTCCACTAATCAATGACACTCCATCACAATCACAGCAGCAAGCCAGCAATGCCATGTAAAATAGCTAAAATATATAATTAACTCAGCGGTTTTTCTATTTTATATTTAGTTAGGAGATAATTTTGTTCTTTTTTACATCTAATAATAGGTTATTGTTGATATTAAGATATAACTCTTCAATTTAAAAACGTTAATTGTAATATATTTTTTATTAAAGAATATATTTATCAAAATTATTGTATAATTTAAATTCTATTACATTACATAAAAAAATTATTGAATAATGATAAATAAGACCAAAATTTAAAATTAAAATATGAGACCAATAATGTAGCATAAATTAGGTTATTTAAAATATTTAAAAGTAAATTTGATATTATCTAATGATTAGCTTTTTAAATTTTGTAAAACTTACAATATTATATGCATCAATTAATTGAATGATATGACATAAATTATATAATTAGTTTCAAATTTTCATTTTCCCTATCATTATTCAAATTTATTAGATAAAAAGTGAATCCCTAATATTAGAAGAAGAAAAATCCACTTATACATAAATTTTACTTACTACAGTTACATAAAATTTTTATTATTCATTTCTTTATTTTCAATAATTAAAATTTATTTACTTTTTATTTTATTTATTAAAAATAATTACTTTTTAATTAAAAATCATAATAAATTTCAACTATTAAAAGTAAAAAAATACCAATAATTTAAGTAGGTCAGGGATCATCTCCTTTAACTGGAAATAAGAGATTTTGAGTTTAAATTACATGACATACAAGTGGAATAAAATGAAAGATGAAAGATAAGAGACGAGAGATGGTTACCTCCCATTGTGTAATCAAAATTAAAAAAAAATAAAAAAAATAAATTATCAAAATTTTATATAAATATAATGTATAAAATTGATATATAAATAAAATTTATTTTTTTAATAATTTAATATAATTTAAATTATAAAAAATAATGGCACCGTCGCGTATACATATCAACACTTCAGATATAAACACTTTATGGTAAAGCAACTAACTAACAAATCATTTATAATCATGAAATAGGCAGATCGGCTACCCCCACATCATTTTTCACCTCCCACCTAACCCAGTGAATAGAAAAACCAACCACGTGGTCTTATTACTAATCAATGCCACGCGTCACTCATCTAGCTGCCAGGTTGGCGGACTGCCAGATATTAAAACGGTACGTGAAGCAGCGTATAACTCAATCACGTGCCACGTCATCCCACAGATCTGGTCTTGTAATTGGTGCATAGCTCGTGGGTCACCCGTCATTGTGGTTTCATATTGACGTCGTTTAAAATATAGTTTGAGATGTCAATTTTTTCATTGAATATCATATTAATATGGGTGTTGATTTTAATCAAACAAATTAAGGCTTATCTTATATTTAAGTTAAGGGAAATAGAGGAGAGGAAAAAGAAGGGGAGGAGAATTACCTTTCATTCTCATTTATTCATCTTCCCTTCCTTCATCTCATTTGAATAAATAATTAAATTAAAAAATAAACTATCAAAAAACATTCTTAAAGGAATTCTAAATACCCTAAATTATAAATAATTATTATTAATTATTAATTATTAATTATCAATTATATTTAAATGGTTAATCTACACAATCCTAAGAAATTGGAGGAAAGTTTCAGGTAACAGACGCTGGATGCTGCGAGATTTTTGGGGGAAAGGTTCGAAAAAAAAAAATCTAGAGGATAAGAGTTCAATTGGGGGTAGAATTGAGCTAAAGTTTAATGAGTTGTTTAGATGGAAAGAAATGACGGGGAATTAGGGGTTTCTTTCCAAATAGGGTTTATGGGAATACTTTGCCGATTGATAGATCTTTATCCATCAATTACGGAATGAGGTTATTAATAGGTGAAATGGAATTCAAGCAGTTTGAGGTAATGGACTGACTCAAATTACTCATTAGTATGTATTTTAAAATTATAGAATAACAACTTTTATGGGTTTCTATAAAAAATTTAGAAACGATCATTCATGATACACATTTTTCCTTGTTGTACCTTTTTTATATTTATAAAGCTTATTTTTCATAAAAAAATCTATAAGAAAAAAAATAATAGATTTGTTTACATGGTAGACTTTTTATGCTCAATAACTTATATAATTTAATGATTTTTTATAATAAACAAATAATTTAAGATACTAAATTTAAGTTAAATAAAATATAATTGAAATAAAATCAATTTTTTATCCAATAATTTATTCTCAAATTTTGATATTTAAATTTAATCGGTCAAAAAATTAACTTCCACCGAAAAAACAATCTCACATTTTTCAAATTTTTCATATCCAAAATATATATTTATATGTAAGTGAAGTAAGTCAAAAATTAAAAGAAAATTTCATCCAATTATGTAATTCAAAATAAAATTATAAGAAAAAGTTCTCAAAGTGTACCCCGAGTCCCGAACCTTCCCGGTCCATTTTGTTAATTTTTCATTTTTTCAAAAAAAAAAAAAAAGTGCACGATGATTTTCTTTCCTATTTATATTTCTCCACACTTCCCTCCCTTTCCCCTCACTCGTGCCTCGCCGTGCATCCTGTACTGTGAGGGTGAAGGAAGATACATTATACCATCAGCTAAAAGATGTTGCTTCGGAGCAAGATTGCGGTGGTTTCAGCTTTCATATGTATTGCCGTCTCCGGCATCCTAGCTCAATCTCCTCCCACGTCTCCACCGTCCACACAGGCACCTCCGACGCCACCAACGCCCCAAACGCCTCCGGCCTCTACCCCACCGCCAACTACTACAGCGCCGCCAACTCCACCAGCCAACCAACCACCACCGGCCACAACTCCCCCTCCTACTTCTGCACCACCACCTGTAACGGCCTCCCCACCGCCTGCAGCAACTCCGCCGCCGGTTGCCACGCCACCTCCAGTAGCAACTCCTCCACCTGTTAGCTCTCCACCTCCAGCATCGCCTCCTCCTGCAACTCCTCCACCAGCTTCTCCTCCACCGGCAACTCCACCTCCCGCAACTCCCCCTCCAGCAACTCCACCTCCAGCAACTTCACCTCCGGCTCCATTAGCTTCTCCTCCTGCGTTGGTTCCCGCTGTGGCACCTACGACGAAGCCGCCAGCATCATCTCCACTAAAAAGCCCGCCTTCTCCACCGACCTTAGCCCCTGCGCCAAGCCTCGGTGCATTGTCACCAGGACCAGCCGGATCTGATGTGGTATATTCCCTCTTGCACTCACTTTATCGCATTGCAGTTTTCCCAAGTACAGTTGGAATATAATATTTGTAATGTACATGCTTATATTTGCTTATACTCTATATAGAAAAAAGGGAAATGATATATACAGGTTGAACACATTTTTTGATATATTTTTAGTTTTATTATTAAAAATATAATATAAATACAATTGATTCTAACATTCTGTGTGTATAATTACATCTTTAAACTTATCTGTCTTTAATTTTAAATTAATAAATAGTGATTTTTTAATAAATGTATTATATAATATATTAAATCAAAATATATATCAAGCACTGTCTTATAAAAAACGAGTGCTCAATTAATTTTACGTTTAAATTGTATCAATTTACGCATTAAGAACTATTTTGAAAAGAGACAAACTTTAGATTCAAGGAGCTCATTTTATTTAATAATTTGTGTTATGTAATATTGTATTGTGTAATATTTGAGAGGCACAATACATATTTATTCAAAAAAATGATAGATCATCAATATGTTTATAATAATTAATGTCATTAAGTTCTTTTCTTTTAATTATTATTGCAGAGTGGAGTAGGGAAGATGTGGTCGGTGCAGAAAATGATGGGGAGCTTGGCCTTGGGATGGGCTCTTCTCTTTGGTCTGCTACTCTAGACATGTCTCTCTATTGGTGTCTCCTGCGTTATTAGTTCATCCTTTTCTACATAATCAATGGTTGCCTGCCACCATTGTTGCTTGTTTACTATGTGTACCTGAGATTACATCCATGCGGGTTTTATTCTTTGGGAGATTTTTGAGGGGATCAGTTTGTTTTGTATGAAATTTGTTGGTGGCCTTTTCCTCATGATTTCTTCTTCATCATTATTAATTACTATATAGCTAGCTTCACATTCCATTGGTTACTATTGTTTATTTCGATTATTCTTTTATTATCTATCTCTCTTACTCTGGAAAAATTTCATCAATGCTACAAAATATTAGATATTGATATAAATACTTTCTAATTTAATATATTTTATAATATATTTATTAAAAAATTATTTTTTAATTTAAAATTAAAGATAACAAAATTTAAATTTATAAATTTTAACAATTAAAGTAATAAATGTTAATAAGTATTATGTTAAACCAAAGAATATATTAATTATTTTTTATTTAAAAATTTATTGAAATTACAACTTCTCTTATTTATATATATGTATATATATATATTAACCTCAATACAATCTTCTCATAATTTTTTTTAAATAAATTTATAAAAAATCAAATTTAAACTGTTATCAAAAAAAAAAAAAAAAAAAATCATGCACTTAACGGTGAGCTGAGGTCTCTGAACCGAACGCTAAGTGTACAATCTCCTCATAATTAGTTAGGAATCCCACGTAAAAAGTTATAACGTGATGCAACAATTGCATTGAAGGCTTTCTTCTTTTTCAGTGGCAGTTGCATCGTCAATTTAGCAATTATGTATACCCCACATAATTGATGATGTTTGATAAAAGTAGAGAAACCCAACTACCAATACTCAAAAGATTTACTTTACTTCTATGCACTAGAGGACAGAAAAAGGTCTGAAATGTTTGGTAGAACAAAACTGACTTCCTAAGCAACTTTAATTAGCCAGATGAGGAAAAAAAAAAAACAAAAAAAACCAAAAAAGCAACGTTAGGTCGTTAGCCATTTCCTTTTTATCAGCCAAACAAAGTAGTTTAATAGCCTAACGGACTACAAAGGTGCTCTAACGTTAATCATTTCTATTTGCTTTAGTTGGAAGATTTGAAAACCGAAACAAAATCCAGAGGGAACAATAATATTAAACATATAGTTTGAATTAGTAACTTTTTGGCCAGTTTTTAAATATCTTTTTTATTGTAAATGTTAAAATTGAGCTAAACATAATTTTTTTTAAAAGTTGATTTCTTTTAAAAGGTTTACTTCTAACATTTGTTCTATTTGGTTTAATTGTTAGAAATAATTAATAATTATAAGTGTTAGTTGATAACAATATAATATATAATTAATATCTATTATTTAACAGTTTAAAACCAACAAATCTAATAATATTTCCAAACATCCTAATCACCTTTTAAAGGGAAAAAAAGTTATAAATGAGCTTACCAAACACACATGTAAAGTTTTTATTGTTAAGTTTTATTTGAATTTGATATTAAACAAATAAATATATACAATATTCATATAATTCTCTAAATAAAAAAAATCAATCACATAAAATTTAATGTTCCTATTTAATATTATATCGATATTGTAAGAATCATTGTAAGATTTTAATGGTAAAAAAAATCAAACCCTATGCAAACATGGATTCTTTGCATTTGCGTTTGCCACATGAAGGCTCAGCCCTTATACCATTTTAAGCTCAAAATTATCCAAACGGGAAAAGGCTGGTGAAACAGATTACAAAATATAACTTTGGGCTTAGCCCAGTGAAAAAGTCAATCTGTGGCAGAAACCATCATGGACTTTTTTCTGGGCTCGAAACTGGACTGCTATAAATTCCAAACCAAGATAATTGAGCCTGTATCGTGGGTTGCACTCTTTCTACATTGGGATTACATTACTCAAAATCGTCAATTTCATTTATG
>BPVZ01000166.1:340977-352062 GCA_020521535.1 Rubroshorea leprosula | reverse complement strand
TAATTTAGAGTTTTAAGTTTTTTTTCACTTGAAACATTCATTTGAGAACTGTAAAATTATTTAATTACTTTTTAATGAATTTTTTTACATATTAATTTATTATTATTAAGAATATATAACTAATTTTGTAAATATTTTTGCATTTCTTTTTCTTACAAATCGACCTGGCCTGATGGTCTACAACTCC
Organism: Rubroshorea leprosula; assembly: GCA_020521535.1. NCBI lineage: Eukaryota > Viridiplantae > Streptophyta > Magnoliopsida > Malvales > Dipterocarpaceae > Rubroshorea > Rubroshorea leprosula. Next base: position 351,875 of record BPVZ01000166.1, on the reverse strand, counting down.
AAAATCTAACATCCAGTTGTGAGGATATATCCAAACAACCCTGATAAATTGTTAATGATACGAATTGCATGACATGGTCTGAGTCCATCACAAGTTAGGCCGAGCTCAACACTTCAGCCATTAACCATAGACATTCGTCATGTTGCACAAGTCACTCTGAATGCACCGTCTTCTATTGCACAAATTATACTACGTGGATCTTATTTGAGTCATCTCTTAGCTCGTAAATACCCTCAAAGGCCAAACCACAGAGGTATTTTTTGAACTCTAACTTTGTTATGATTATCCTAGGTTACTGGATGTAATATTATTCACTTAAACATTAGGGTATTTACCCTAAAATCCACCTTAAGTTTTTATATTTATCTACCTTGAACTGTAGGGTTTTTTTTTTGGATAGAATCGAACTGTAGAGTTCGACAAACATAACTACATAGCGATCTCGTGCTTCTATACTTGCTTATTTAGAGTAAACAGGCCATAAATGCTTCCTTAGATTGTTTTTTTAATTTAGTTTGATGGGCGATTTTGTACCTCAATTTCTTGGTTTGGTCCATTTTGGTCTGTCAACTTTTTTTTTTATCTCAATTGACTCAAACTTATTTTTTGAAATTCCTTCTTGTTGTTCCGTTGATGGAAAGCCCACGTGCTCACTAACTATTCAAAAACAAATCATCTTTTTATTTTTCTTATGACCATCCTTCTTAAATTCAATTTTTACTTAGAAATTCAAAAAAAATATTTTTTCTACATAGAAATTTAAAATTTTTTGTCATGATTGGGACAAAGCCCTTGTGATTTCCTCCTCATTGAACCCCGATAAGAGCATGTTATTGTCCGAGGAAATCTCATATTTTTATGGTTAGATAATAATAATAATACACATTTGGTTATAAGTTTTTTGTTTTATAATTTAAACTATATTAGATTATAAAATAGTAACGGTTAAATAAAAGACTAACTCCTCATATAAGAGAATCAATTTCTTATCGAACTTTTCATATTATATAATTCAAAATACATTGAATTGCAAAATAAAAATGTTAGATGAGAGGACAGCCTTTTAAAAAATTTCAATTGTGGTGTATATATATATATATATAAGTAAGTTTATGCATATCAATCCTAACTCTCAAAAATAATTGGAGTTCTTATATACATCTCGAAACTGAAATCTTATTATATTAAATGTTTATATCTAAATTTGAAAACCATTATATATTTTAATATGTCAACATTTAATAAGATAATTTTTTAAATTTTAAATTAAGTTTTAATTAAATAAAACAACGTAATTTAAGGTTGAGATTCTAATTAATTTTGGGAGTCGAGATTGATATGCACTTTTTTCATATATATATAATTTTTTTTTTTGCTTTTAAAATTTTTAAATATCATATTTATCCTATAAAACTTTAAGTTATTTTCATTTAAGTCTTTATGATCTTTATAAATTTTCATACTTAATCACTCAAGACTAATATAATTTATAATATTTTATTACAATATATTTATATTAGAATTTACTTAAATGTTTTGAAAAGGATAAGAATATTAGAATATAAATAAATGAATTTTTTACATATTGAATAAATTAGGAATCAAGGTCTTAATTAAATTCAAATTCAAAGATCTTTTTCCCTTAAGACTTCACATTATTTTAGGATTTTATTTTTTAATTTTTGTCTTTTATTTTAGGAAGTAATTTGATTAATGAAAACTTTAGCTAATAAAAATATTTAAATCTTTACTTAATCAATGATTTAAATTTCTAAGTACTGAATTACATGTTCTTTCTTTTATATTATTTAATTCATTGTGATGAAAAAGGATAGATTTTAATAAACAAATTCGCGAAAGAAATAGACATTTTGTAGATAAAAAGAGTCAAAATTTGAAATTATTTGAATTAATAAATCTATTATTTAAGTATTATCATCGTGAGACATAGTTTTTTATTTTAGTAAAATGATTAATTTAATAAAAATATTAGAGACATATGAAGAAGAAAATATATTTATTTCTTAATTTTGTCTAGATTTTTAAGAAAATTAATTAATGTCGTGAAAGAAATTTAAAATTCAAATCGTTAATAAAAATTTTTTCCCTTTACTTTATTTTTTACCTCAGACTCTTTGCTCCTACTCATGTAAGAGAGTTTAATCCTCATCTAACAATTTTTATTATGCACTCATGTGAGAGAGTTTAATCCTCATCTAACAATTTTTATTATGTAGTTCAGTACAATTTAAATTGTATAATAGTGTTTGCTTTGGTTGCATAAAGAAATTCAAATCTTACCGTCAAAATTAATTAGGGGCCTTTTATTGCATTAGCACATGAGGGTGTCAACACTATTGTTTATAATGTTGACACGTCCTTCTTTATAAAGCACTTCATATATATCTGTTTATAGCCAAATTGCGTCGATGCTTCTGTTTGGTGTATTAGTACTTTTGAGTTTTGATGCAACAGTTTCCGACTCGTGATTCATTACTTAAGTATCAACACGTTCATCATAATTAATATCAACATTTTTACTCAAGTTTTAAAGAAATTATAAAATTCAAAGACACAAACACAACACTTTCTTAATCATGACCCTAACAAGAGTAATTGCATACTTGGTCTATCTAGGTTACAAGACATTTACATGTGAATCCCACTAGTACTATCATATGCATTGGACACAGCACCAATCCAACAACATATAACAGAGCAAAGATGAGCGATAAAGAAATCTCTAAGAGAGAAAAGAGAGATTAATTAATGACCCTGCATAGAGTATCAAACTCAGTCGGTTCATTTGGGGTTAGCATCCAAGATGAGGAATATATGGTCCCGGGTGTTACCATAACTCGAAGACAACAACTTGTTTATTCACAAACTCGGTCCGAAGCAATGCTATACCGAGCAAAACACACCATCTGTGATTCGTGTACAGCTCTCCAAGCTATCCCCATGCATGATCCCTGTCATGCCCCTGTAGTACTAAAACTGCTTAGACATATTCGGTCTTGAAGATTATGATGTTTGTGAGGGCTAGCCACATTAATGGTGAGAAAAATTTGCTCCAAGAGATTTTGATTTGAATTATGTAGGGATTGAGTTGGTATAATTGGTAAGTTAGTCCATTTCCCTAATCAAAATGGGATTAAAAAAATCAAGATATTTTAACAATTAACATGTTACAAATTATAATAAAAAAAATTAAAATATCCTTTGTCAATCAATAAACAAGAATAATTTATTAAAAATATTTGAATAATTTTACAAAAAATTCTGATATTTAAAAATGTCAATATATTTAAATTTTCACTTTTCTCCACCAAAATCTCTTTTCTGAAATCTTGCCTTAGGATTTTCATTAATTTAAAAAAAAAAAACTTTTGAATTGTATCATAAGAGACAACATTTTTTCATACCTTAATCAACTCCATCCAGTTAATATGTAGCTCAAACCAAGATTCTTTTCACATCTAAAAAACGAATTAGCACTGGATCTCTTAAATTGTTAGCTCGAGAATTTCATAAAATCTCTTTTTTTTTTCTAAAAAAAAATCTGGTTCCATATATCTACTCTACCTCTTTTATTTTATTAGTAATGCTATAATTATAATGTCACGTTGAATTATAAACTTATAATCCTATGTAATATCAATTCAACGTGACATTAAAAGAAATATGATAGATGTTAAACGAATGAATCCATATAATATTATGAGTGAACTCTAAATAAAAAAAAAAATTAATTATTTAATAACATATTATATTATAAATTTATAATATCATGTAATATTATAAATGTAGCATTTTCATTTTTTTTTTCACCCATCATATCTACTCTACCTAATAGGTACACGCATTAGATACATACATCCAAGCAAAGACGTAGCCAGAGTATATAGGACAAGGTGGGCACCCCCCACCTTAACTTTTGGAAAATATGAAATATGGTACATATGCTTTTATTTTTTTTCAAAATTTGGTTTTAAAGTTTGAATTATAAGAACCATTCAAATGTAAAGAAAATAATTCAGATTTAAGTAGAAGAATCATTTCTCTCTTTGTAACTAATTCTTATAAAAATATAATAGTTTAATCTACATACGAAAAAATATAAAAAGTAATCAAGATTTAGTTAAATATATTATATTGATTTAATTTATAAAAGTTTTTATATTGATTATATATAAAATTTTTTACAATTTATATATTCTATTAAACCAAAGATTGAATCTATTTTATGCATGTAAATTATATAGTTCAAGTTTAAAATTGATTTGATATATGTAATCTTATGAAAAAAATACACTATTTTTATACTATTTTTTAAGGGTCTTAAAAAATATTCTATTAAAAAATAGTTAAATATCTCTAATAATTTAAAATTTGGAGTGAATGATATAAGCAGTATGTGTGTAAAATTAATGATTAATTTGAAAATTGGTATAAATTATACTATATAAACTAATAAACGACGTACAAAAAATTTTAAAATTTTGCCTTCCTAACTTAAATTTATGGCTTAGTCATTGCATTCAAGATCATTCAAATATCTCTAATATTACTTATAAGAATTTCATTGAGTTGATATTCATTAATTAAAATTTTTTAATTTAAAATTAAAGTCAAAAATTCAAACTCTTTTACGCCAAAACAATTAACTTTTTGATGTGTCAAATATATATGTATTGCTAACATTTTTCTTTTTTACCAAAATTTTATAAGCCGGAAAAGAATTCATTTTCAAGGAAAAGTTGCAGAGAAAAAGTGAAAGTGGATGAGTGCTTTTTTCTGATTCACTGAACTTATATCACAGATCCACATAATGGTTTGATAGAAAGGAATTTGGGGACAATACAAATAATTCAATAGAAAAGTTCCAACAAAGTGAATTATGAGGAAAGCATTGTCGGGGATGTCTGCATTTGAGAGTTATTGGATGAATGATGTGAACCACCTTGAAAGCTAATAAAGATAGGGGTGATAATTATGGGACGAAGCTAAGAACATCACCAACTTTTTTGGCCTTTAATGACTTCCAAATTGCCATCTGGTTTAGGATTTTTCTTGTCAACTCGCCAAAGAAATTCATCTAACAACCTTCCTCCTTATGTCGTCTCATAATTTTCACTTACTTTGTTTTCTATTCACAGGCATCATGTCTAATATATAATGCCCTCCTAAAAAATGTCTTCATTAAAAATGTAGGCCAAACCCCCAGATCTATATATCCCAAATAAGAGGACAAAGACAAATTCGCTCTAAAATAAAAAAAGTTGGGATAAATTATTTTTTTAAATCATTGATTAAGACAAATCACCCATTATTTCATGTGTGATGTCATTACACATTAACTTTCCATTAAAAACAAGTTTAGGTGCCATACAAATTTTTGACATGTAATGATGTCACGTGTTAAATAATAAATGATTTATCTTAATCGATAATTTGGGGAAGTAAGTTGTCCCCTCTTTTTTAAGGAGTGAATATATTTCTACCCTCTTCTTTGAGGGGCAAATTTGAGCATTTGGCCAAAAATGTAAATGTAAATCAATATCTATTATTATTATGAAAAAGTATTGTGTAGTCCAAACTACATAACATTAATATTTGAATGAGGGTAGGGCTCTTTATATTAGGGACTCTTCATCATCCAATGCAATGACCCTTATTCTGTAGTCTAATCCAATTCAAACAGCAAAACAAAAGTTCTATTATTATTATTATTATTATTATTATTGTTATTGAATTTCACATGGCGAATTTGGGGAAAAGGGAATTTCTTTCGAGTGCTTGGTAAGGATTTAAACACCAAAACTTAGGAGTAAAGCAAATAGGCCATGATTGCTTTGTTTCCGTACTTATTATTAAATAAGCTTTCAATAGAAGCTTAATTAAATAGTGCTACTAAAGTCCAAAGATCACATACTCTTGTTTGAAGTCTTAATCCAATTCTTTAATTGAATTAATGTCCTTTTTTCCTTTTTTATAACAGGAGAATTAAAGCTATTAATATGAATAATTTTGTGGATAATCGTTTTATGACAAAACTCCACCTTCGGAAATAGTATGGGTATATTCATTAAAATTATTTGCAGTTTTGCATCCAAAAAATAATAGAAAGATATGAACTTACATTTTCAAGTAAAGTCTTATTAACTGATTTATTAAATAAAAAGTTTACTGTTTAAAAAAATAGAAATGTTCAATGTTGGCAAATCAGTAGTTAATACTATTAATTTGTTTAGCAAGAGAAATCAATCTTCTTTCTCTTCTTTCTTTTTAGTATTATTTTAGTACTTGTGCTAAATTTACCTTTTAGGTGCTGAAAGATTTTGCGAAGAATTACTTCCAGCATCTCTAAAATCGAACATCAGTAATTTAGATCCTATTTGGTTTATGTGTTAGACAACAACTTATGGTTGACAATTGATTGATATTTAATTATTGATACTTGTTAAGTTATATTTTATAATTCAAATATCCTTATTTATAACTAGATTACTAAACAAACATGTCCCCTATGCATTGCCCTAGGGTATGCATAAGGAAGGTTTTCACAAAGTTGTAACTAGCAGCGTACCTCACAGAGGACCTGGTCCCCCTTTCAATCTCATTTCTCCTTCTTCCCCTCTTCACCTTTCACTTTATTTTGGTGACAATTAAGAGTTGGCTTGGTGGCAGTTGTTGGTCATTGGGTTAGGGTTGATGGGGTCTCTCTTGTGCTGAGCAGAGGAAGGATTGATGTAACAGTTGTTGCTGGGGAAGCAGGATCCTATGCATGGACAAAGATGGGGACTGCTGGCTGTGGGACAAGTTGGTGCAGGAGCAAGGAAGAAGCTTTCCAATTGGGAGATTTGGCACAAATAAGAGGGTACAAACTTTGCCCTTTTTTTCTAATTAAGGATATTAACCTTTTTGTTTACTAATTAAAGCTATGATGAATTTTCAAAAGTTTCTAATAAATGATATGAATTTTGTGAAAGTTATAAATATTAGTTCATCTGCCATGTCACCATTCACATCCAATAAGTGATTATTTAAAAATTTCATAAAGTTCATATCTTTAATTAAAAGCTTTTATAAGTTCAGAGCCTTAATTAGTTTTTTTTTTTTTTTTTTGTGATTCTCAAACAAAAAAAAATTTTATTGAATGAGAGTGCAAGGGGTACTTTAATCCTTACAGTCCTTTATACTTATGTTTGTCAAGATTAAAGAAAACTTGTTTAACCTATATTCCTTAATTAACAGTGCAGTGAGGCCTTAAGATTTATCCTAGAGCCTTAAGTAGTAAACAAAAAAGTTAGTATCCTTAATTGAAAAAATTAACAAAGTTTATATCTTTATTTACGCCTATTTCTCTTCAAATTGAAAGGTACATGAAGTTTCTTAAGAGTTTAATTTTTGTCCTTTTTATGTTTATTTTGTGGCTGTTTATTTAGCATGAGTCCTCAGGTTTTAAGTTTTGTTCATTTGAGTCCAAGATTTCTAGTTAAACCGACTTGTTTGGGCTAATGGACCATTTGGATGCGCGCCAAATATAGCCGAGTATATTACCCATTGTAGGTGGCAAAAACTTTCAGCTCGAGGCATTAGTTTGAGGATTTGTCTTTTTGTGTCGATTGACCCAATCTTGAGGGAGACAATAGTCCTAATCGTATAGGGCTAGCTCTTCCACTCATTCTCAGGTTTTTAGTCCAGTTTACATCCATTGTCATTGTAAACTTTTAGCCAGATTCTAAAAACCTTTTTATAATTATATTTATGAATTTTTACTTCAACACTTCTTCAAAACTCAAATATCAAATATCAAATGAACCTACCTTCTAGCTCAAATGGTTCGTCTCCAAATTATAAGGTGTTTGGATTTGTTGGTCGGAGTTTCAAATCCCACCCATACTTTAAAAAATTCTTTTTTTTTAATCCCAAAATTATAAATTGTTCAAAAAAGAAAACTCAAAAATCAAACAACACTTTTACAAAATTCATACAAAAGTGACCATTACAGATATTAACATCATGCTCTTACATATTTACATTCATTGAATTGATGAGGCTGTCCCTACCCACCTTACTCAAAAGAAAAGACACAATATGTAAAAGAAGCAAAAGACAAACAACAATAAAGGAAGAAATGATCAAAGAGGTTCATCTTATAAAAAAACAAACCTTATCTGCTCCATAATTTCATTACATGAATAAACCCATTTACTGGAGAGACAAACATCTTTAAACATCGTACAACTTTTTTTTTTACTTTTCCACAAAAGTTACATTACCCAATTAAAAAACAACAACAGGAGAATCTACAATTAATTTATATAACTATAATTAAGCATATGATGATCATTGACTTAATTTGGTCGGTGGCCTAAATAATTCATATAAATCTTTAGTTTGATCTATCATGATGATCACCTCCTTCTTTCCGGCGTCCAGTGCGGCAAGGCAGGGCTAAAATGCGTCGATATCACCCTAGAATCCAGCAACTCCATGATCGGAGTAAAGTTTACGCACCTCGGTACCTTGTACTGATTGATTGATGCTCCTCTGGATATTGCGTAATCCATTAACTCTTCAAACGTGCCATTTTTCACCACGCGGATTTCCAATGGCCCGATCGAGTTGTCTGCAACTCGGCCCTGTCGGTACACTGAGTTGAGCGATTCCTCCATTGCCAAACAGCACTGGTTCAGGACTTCGGATGGAGGGGAATTGGCCGAGTCTTTTACTAAGAGTTCCCAATATATGACGTAGTGACCGGGGATCGTCTTTGTGTCGGCGTAACTCGTGTACTCCACGACGCTAGTGTTGTACTCACGGAGCAATTGGGAGGCGTTTTCCATCGCCTTTTGTAGCTCCGCCTCGTCAGTTTTGTCCGAGTCAATGCTGAGAAGAACGTTCTTCCTCCGAACGAAATGGAACTGTGGAGCTGAGTTGTGGAATCCGGTGACTCGGAGGATGTCGCCGACGCGGTATCTGCACAGCCCTGCGTAGGTGGTGATCACGAGTTCGTATTCTTTCCCCACCTCAACATCGACGAGGTCAACCAGTTTTGGGGGAGAGTCAAGAGTTGCGAACCCGGCCGAGTTGGGCTCGTGAGGGAGAAACTCGAAGTAGGCCATGTTTGGCATGATGGTGTAGGACACTTCGGATGGTTTACACATGGGGTTGAGGTTTAACCCGAAGTAACACTCGGAGGAAGCGTACATGGTGCATGCCATAGGCAGCCCGCCGCTGTAATAATCAAGGGTGGGGATGTACTGCGCCATTGCTCCGGTGACAATTACGTCCAGATATTTGGTGTTAGGCCAAATTCTTGTGATAATCCCCTCCCAATTCTCCTTTGAACATTCTCCCCTGATGAACTCCCCGAGCTCAGGGTCAGACTTCAATATCTTCCCCATACATTCCCTGATCGAAGGATCAGTAACTTTCGAATTCAAGCACCCCATTTCGATATCCTGAGCAAGTTGCTTCCAATTCAGCTGGAGGAACCTGATGGCGCGGAGGAGACCAGAGGCGAACACAGCACCAACACGGAGCACTTGGTCACGCTCTAGGAGGCCGCAAAGCATCTGGCTGTACATGCTCTGGAAGGAATCCGCACAAAGAATGGCCTCGTTGGGGCTGGTGTAGACATTGTAAGGGTCATAGGGGCGGGTCTTGAAGTGGTCACTTTTGTAGTAGCTTGTGAGAACAGGGCGCGCCAGGAGACCACCTGGAGTCCTTGTTTCTGATTTCACAAACAGAAAGTATAGCCCCTTTCCTTTGTCCAAGCCAGGAACGTAACTGTTACATAGAAAAAAAATAAAAAAGTAAAAACGCGTTTCATTAATGCTTAAATTTAGCAAAAAGAATTAAAAAATTCCAACATTCAAGAGTTTCTGTAATTTGAAAATTTATAATTTTTTTTTAAGATATATACTTACAGATTCATTACTGGCATCAGGAAACTGTACAATAGCTGGCGACGATCCAGCTCTTCTTGAATTGTAGGCATCAATTTCCTTTCACCGGCTGAAGTTCCGGAGCTGCAATTTTTTTTTTTTTTAAATCAGCAAAGAATTTCATAACTAATTAACTTTTATTTTAGAGGATTATGGAGTCAATTTTAACGGACCTTGTGAGGAATTCAGAGATTGGATGGGCGGATAAAATGGCGGAGCGGTCGCCATTAGCGATGCGTTGGATTTCCGGCTGGAGATCTTCGTAGGTTATAATCGGAAGTTTCGATTTGAAGGTGGCGCGGTCGGTGGCGCCATTGAGCTTGTACCTCTTGAGGTACTCGGTGTGAGCATTTCGAGTCAAGATTTCGGCCAGAACTTTTTCCTGACGCAAATCGGCGTTCTTAGTCATCTCCTCTATCAACTGCAACGCCTTGGCATCTTTCTCGCAGGCCGGTGGGCCAAGCGGAGACGAAAGTGCAGAGTCAACCGCCATATTTTTTGAGAGAGAATTCAGAAATTTTGCGAAAAGGAAGAGGAAACCAAAATTTTGGGAGATAAATTATAGGAGAATTTGTTTGCGAGGGGAGAAGTGTGGCGTGGTTGAGCAGCCTGTTGGGTTTTATATAGCGGAGGGAAGAGGTGACACGTCAGCTGCCATGTCTAAGGTGGGGTCCACAAGGAAGGACTGAGCTTGGGAGGAAGCCGACGGTGGCCTGCAGAGAGAGACAAAATGGGGTCTGTGTCTGGACTTTAGAGAGGGGAATAAATATTTACCCACAAAAAAGGTGAAATAAATAAATAAAATAAATTTTATTGTTGAGATTAATAAGAAGGGGGAAAGGAATACTCCGCAAAGATGATTGTTGCCGTAAGTTTGGTTAAAATTATTAATTTTTAATTTTTAATAATTAATTATAATATTTAAAATATTTATTTATAATA
>BPVZ01000166.1:314097-326800 GCA_020521535.1 Rubroshorea leprosula | reverse complement strand
TATGTGACTTGAATTCAAGATTTTTTATTTTCAACGAAAAGAGATGATTTGAATTATTTAAGTCATTGACAAAATTAACTTATTAATTGATATTTCTAAAAACCTTAACAAATTGTTTATAGAAAAAAGTTATATGCTTAAAAAATTAGCCAAACCAATACACCTTAAATTTTTATATAAAATAGTTCTTGACATGCTATCAAAGGGTTTTCGTGTTTTGCTCAAAGCTTATAGGGCCTTTCTTCCATAACTTTTGTGTGCATGTTACTTCGCACATATGTGAATGCCTAGTCCAATGGACTTTGTTTGGCAAAAGCCCAAAGGGCTGTTTAGTTAATGGAAAGCCCTTTCCTTCTGGAATAGGTTTTTTTAGGGAAGTTTGTATCTCAAAATATTGTAATACGAATTGTATCAAATTGTATAATGTTAATTATTAGATAAGAGGTAAATCTTTTAATATTAGAGGTTGTCCTTTATCAAGATTTTCTATTTTACAATTTAGACTGCAAAACATAGCAATCTTTTTTTTTTTTTTTTTTTTGGTTAAATTTGAATATTTTATCATGAGTTATATAACTTTGGCTTTCCTCCTAGGGGATTGCGACTTAATTATTAAAGGTGTTTGGTCTCCACTTTATTGAATAAGATGCATTCTTTGGAGAAACTAATATGGAGATAATTCCTTATGAATTCATTAATCGCAAATTCTCTTTGTTGATGGCATATTTTTGATTGAATTGTGAAAAAATTAATTTCAAAAAACATAAAAAGTACAAACTAATTCAAAAATACCCTAATTGCTAAACTAAAAAAATTATAATTTCACTTTCTTAAATTCCTCTCCTCTCTTACGTTATAAGATTTGAATTTGAATTCTCAAATAGAGAGAGAAGATCTTGATTGCAACATCTTCTAAAAAAGTTTTCATTTCAAAGTAGCTCCAAATTCTTTATTTCTTGTAGAACTTAACTGACTCTTTACGAAAGTTAAAGTTTTTTTTTTCCCCCTTTAAACACCATTCAAGTCTATGTTTTTTTTTTTTTTTTTTTAAGAACTAAAAATTCAAAACACTCTTTTTTCGAACATATTAAACGGACAGTCATCCAATCCAGTGGATCAGAGCCCAGCCCATAAAAATAGAGAAAAAGAAACATCCTACGCCGCATGCGCAAAATAGCAAGAAACATTGTTGGTGGCCCAGATTTACAGGCCCTTTTCATAATTACGCACTTCTCTTTCTTCTTCCGCTTTCTGACATTTTCCTTCTTTCCGTAATCGCGGCGCAAACCTCCGTCTCTTCCCCGTCTCTTCCTCTGATAATATCTGCGGAGTCTACGAGATTCAAGGTCAGTTCCTCGCACTCTTGTTTGGAGGAAAAGAAAGGAAAATCTCCGAGAATGTTTTGTTTTGTTTTGTTTTGTTTTTCTACAGTTTCGAATTGGCATCTTGTTCTTTGCTCTCATTTCGCAACAAAATTTAGAATGTAACTTTAGCTGCGTTGTGAACTTACTTTTCTTTTTGTTTCCTTTCGTTTTCTGTTTGTTTGCTTAGAAAATGAGGAAAATGGAAAGAGAAAATGGTTTCTCATTTTAGGTTGCTAAATAATCTTAGTTTATCTTTGCTGGATTAGGGCAGCATTGTGCGTTTAGTATATGTTCATCTCGATAGGATGCTTGTTGACCAATAGCAGCAGGAGATATACTTATTCTTAAATGCATTGATTGTTGTTATCATGTAGGGTTTGATTTGAACAGTAATAGCTTGTTTTTATTTTTGGTAAATCTTGTTGGTTGTGGCTTGTGAAGGAGGATTAGTGCATGCGTGCCTCATTTACATAATTGGTGCAAAAGAAAGAAAGTGAATGGCAAAGAATAGTGCTACAATGACAATGTCACTGCAGAATAGCTTGTTTTGTCGTCTCCCTTGTTCCAGTTTGCTTTCAGAAACTTCTTTGCATGTTGCTTATTATATCTTGAGCTTCAGTACTGTTTCCATTAGATTTTCTTTCTCTTTTTAAACTTTTTTCTTAAGATCTATTTTTGGCTTCATATTATGCCTTTATTATGTTCAAGCTACTCTAGAACATTCCTCTATATTGGTGGTCTTCATTGCATTGTTGGCTTTTATTCTGATTTGTTATCACACTGTAGTTTTATTTTTTATTTTTTACTCGAAACCTTCCTTAAGTCGTCCTTTAGCAATGATGAGTGAGGGGTGATAGCATTCAAATGAAGTAATTGGAAAGAAGAACGCATTGGTTCTAAAATCATTCTTGATTTTTAAGTTGTCTGTACTTTACTTGTGGATGGTTAATTAGTATTAGTTTTCCTCTCCTTTTCTCTCTCTCACACAAAGATACACTCATGATGACATGTGCTTGAACACTGCTGTTAGTCTTTACTAATTTATATATATTTTAATTGAAATCTTCCAATTCATCATGGTATATAGGGGCATCGGTGTATGTCATAGTCAGCCACTTAACTGATATGATTAGGGGCGAGCATATGGGTCTTTCTTCTTCACAACCAAATAGTCAGGATGATAGTCATTTTTCCTCTGAACAAATTACATCAGAGAAGACACATGATATTGTTACTGAACGCACACATTCTGAATCATCAGAACAAAAAAATCAGCTTAGCACTGCAGTGGTACAAAACGAACCAGGAGAAACCTGCACTATGGTATCTGATTCTGTTACTAATGAAAAATTGAAACTATTTTCAGAAGATGTGGTCAAGATTTCTTTCCCTGAACATGTGGAACGATCCATGGAAGATGTTAGTGAGCTTAATTGGACCAATAATAATGCATGCACTCAACAAACTATGTCAGGAAAGATTGATGTTTATGGTTCAGAATTCCAGCAAGATGAAGCATCTGAACAGAATATCAAGCTGGATTCTCAAATTGTACAAAACAAACCTGGAGAAGAAAGTGGTGCTTTGCTTTCTGGCTGTGGTAATGAAAACTTGCAACAATTTTCTGAAAATTTTTCCAAGGGTGCTACTTCAGAGCATTTGAAACCATCAACTGAAAATGCAAGTGAGTCTGGTTCAAGAAATTTGTGTAAGGAACTGGGAAGGGAACTGTCGGAACAGAATCACCAGCTTGATCCTGAAATTATACAAGATGAAAATAGAGAAACCAGTTTTGCATTATCTTATTGTACTTTTAATCAAACCTTGCAACCAGTTCTTGAAGATACAGACAAGAAAATTTGCTACAAACATTCATGTCAAAATCTTGAAGATGCACAAAGTTTAATTGATAAGATTGAATTTGAGCCCAACCTTTGCCATGAACTTGTACATACTGAACTGGTAGAAGGTGGCACTACAGTATCTAGGTATAGGGCCACTGTACCATTGGGACAACTTCCTCAAGTTGCAAACAAGAGTGCTGTACATGTAGAATCCTCCCTTGAAGCTGCCACTAACAATCCCACCATTGAACCTTTGTTGTCTCTTCCTGAGTACAAAGCAAAAGATTCTAGCCCTGAGATGTCAGAAATACCACCTAAATATTCAGTCAATCACTCTGCTCAACTGACTGATGGGAAAAATTCGAAAACAAGAAAGAATAACCGTATGCTAAGAAATAGTGACAGAGTTCTGCGTTCCAGATCACATGAGAAATCCAAAGCTGCTGAGGTGAGTAATAATGTAGCTGATGCTAGTTCTAATGGAGAGACAAAAAGGAGGAGGAAGAGGAAGAAGAGGTCAAAGAGAAATGTGTCTGATGAATATTCAAGAATCAGGACACATCTGAGATATTTGTTGAACCGGATAAATTATGAGCAAAGCCTAATTACTGCTTATTCTACAGAAGGCTGGAAGGGATTAAGGTGTGCTCATTTTATTATATCTTTTTCTTTGGATATTTTCAAGCAAGTTTATTTAATAAAACATTCTTAAAATGTCTCCATTTGATCTATACCAGAGGATTTGATGGATTAGTCTTTTTGGTCTTAGTTTTCGAAAACATTTTCATGCTTTTTGAGCAAACAAAGTAAAGAATATGAATGTCTAAATGGGATTGGAATTGTAGTTTAATGATTTCAATTGCAATTTTTCTTAATTTATCCTGTTAGAAGGATTTGATTTGTGCTTTAGGCATCATAGGTGGAACATTTTGGCTTAACTGGGCTGAATGCATATTTTCAAGCAATATCATTTGCTCGTCTTGTTTGTTTCTCTCAGATTATTTAATTGAATGTAATGTTTATGTACTATCAACTAAATAGTTTAGTCACAACTAAAAAACAAAAAAAAGGCTAGATAGTTAAGATGACGTGAGATTGGATTTAGTACGAATTCCTTCCATAGCATTTTAAACATTTAAAATTTGAGAAACATCTATAAGCAAAATGGAAAATCAAACTTCATAAATTGATCTAGAATTGGTTTGTTTTGAGAAAAGAACAGTGCTTGAAAATGCCCAAAGAAATTCTAAAGTTAGAGTACACAGAGTGATTTTGAAGGTCGCTTAACATGCCTAGATTGCCATTTCAGGATCATGAAAGAGGCAGAAACAGAAAGTACTTGGAAATTACATCTGTGATCAGTGATGAGCTGATTGCACAATTGAAGATGAATCTGCTTTTAGATAGATCCCTTTCTCCATATATTTATTTTAGGTTTTAGGCCAATAATTGGAGCCTGAACAGATAAATTCGACATAAAGTTGATGATATGATCTGGAAATATTTCAAGGGGCCCAAAGTTGAAATACTGATTCAGTCCAAATTAATGTTGTTCCTTTGTATCTTCCTGCAGCCAAAAACTGGTAGTTTGCTGGTTGTTCCCTTAATAGCATATGTGGTTGTGCATGCACGATAGGTTGTGTTACTGTCCTTTTCCCTGGAGATGGCTTATCTCAAGTTGTTGCTTTTGACTGTTCTATTACCCTGCAGCTTAGAAAAGTTAAAGCCAGAGAAGGAGCTTCAACGTGCTACATCTGAAATTCTTCGACGCAAGTTGAAAATCAGAGATCTATTTCAACATCTTGACTCATTATGTGCTGAAGGAAGGCTTCCAGAATCTTTATTTGATTCTGAAGGAGAGATTGACAGTGAGGATGTAGGAGAATTGTGGTTATACCAATGTTTAAATAATTGCTAGTTTGTTGTTGATTGTAATGATTTGAATCTTGGAACTTTAGATGCTTAGGCTTGACATCCATTTAATGCAGATATTCTGTGCAAAATGTGGGTCCAAAGACTTGTCTGCTGGCAATGATATTATACTGTGTGATGGTGCCTGTGACCGTGGATTCCATCAATACTGTTTGGACCCTCCATTGTTAAATGAAGACAGTAATATCTTGAATGCCTTCTTGATAGCAATAAATGAGTCCAATGGTTTCCATTTGATATGTTACCATTAATGTTCCTTTTTTTTTTTCCCCAACAGTTCCTCCTGATGATGAGGGTTGGTTATGCCCTGGATGCGACTGCAAGGTTGATTGTATTGACTTGCTTAATGATTCTCAAGGAACAAGTCTCTCAATAAATAATAGCTGGGAGGTCCAAGATAACTCCTTTGATCTTTACTGTATTAGTCAATATATTGTCTGTTAAACATTTGAATTCCTCATAATGCTCCTCTTCACTTTGTAGAAGGTTTTTCCTGAGGCAGCAGCAACTGGACATACTCAAAATCACAACTTTGGACTTCCTTCAGATGATTCTGATGATAATGACTACAATCCTGATAATCAAGAAACTGATGAGAAGGATTCAGGAAATGAATCAAGTTCGAATGAATCTGACTTTACTTCTGCTTCTGAAGAACTAGAGGTCCCACTGAATGAGGAGCAGTGCTTGGGCCTTCCGTCTGATGATTCAGAGGATGATGATTTTGATCCTGATGCTCCAGATAATGATGAGACAGTTAAGCAAGAAAGTTCAAGTTCTGATTTTACATCTGATTCTGAGGATCTTGCTACTACTCTTGAAGAGAACAGATCTTATAATAAAGATGAAGACCTCACATCTGTTATTCCTTCCAAAGATTCTAAGGAACAAAGTTCTAGAATTGGCAGAAAGAAAGAGTCTATGAATAATGATCGCTTGTCCATATTAGAGTCAGCACCTGGACAAGATGGCTCTGCACCTGTTAATGAGAAAAGAAGCATTGAAAGGTTGGACTACAAAAAGTTATATGATGTGAGTGTCATTTCAGAATATTATTTTATAATAGTTCTCTCCTTGTTGCATGCACAGCTGTGTGTTTTTACCAGTTATATGCTACAAATAATATGGCATCTTCCTGCTGGATTAACTTGAAATAAGTTACTCCATTTTTTTTATTTTATTTTTATTTTTATTTTTTTGAGATGTTGCTGGGAAAGATGCATTCTTGTTTTTTTTTTAATTTGCATCTCTTAATCTTTGTGCTATGCCCTGGCCATATGTTGATTTCTTCTAAAAATGTTGTGTAAATGGAAAGCCTAGGGTGCTGGCCTGAATGACTTGCTTCTTTTTTCTTATTTATTTATTTATTATTATTATTTTTTTTTTAATTATCTGCATTAGCTTATACAAGCTTGGCTATCAATTTGCCATATAAGAAGAGTTGTATTTCTATGTTTTAAAAAAGGAATTGTATTGCATATTTTTCAAATTTGCATAGGTAGGAATACAACCTGGCATGGATCCAGGCATCTGTTTAAACATAATGCATCAAACTAAGTCATTGCCTTATTTATTGAGATTCTTATTTTTCTTTTGCAGTTTGGTCGTGTTGTTAATTTTTTGGTGTTTTCGTTCTTGTTTGTCTATCCATGTTTTCCTGCCTTGGTATGTACAGGAGACATATGGCAACTTCCCTTCTGGTTCAAGTGATGATGAAGATTGGTCTGATGCTTCTGCACCAAGAAAAAAGAAGAAAAGTATTGGAAGAGCCATTTCTGCATCAAGAAGTGGAGATGATTTTGTAAGTAATAATGCAGACATTTCTGATTTAGAAGAGACTGAACATAAACCTAGGAGGACTCATCACCAAAAGGCAAACTCTGAAAATACAAGTGATTCACCTGCTAAATTGCATGGAGGCCCTTCAAGATCTGGTTCTAGTGGTAAGGGAACTGGGTCTTCAGCACATAAAAGACTAGGAGAGGCTGTGAAGCAGGTAAACATTGCATGAATTATATATGTTTCTCGCTCAGAAATTAATTTGATGGTTTCAGTACTTAATTTTAGTTATGGTACTTTTTTTTAAGCTAAATTAATGGAGATGATGTTGGGTTTTCTCCTTCTCAGTACTTAAAGTTGCTAGTGTTTTTGCTTTAAGATAAAAATGTTACTTATTTTTCAATACTAGAATTTGATGGATGAACTCCCCCTCATCCTGTGCCTAAAGAAAAATACAGGTAGAAAAACAAAGCTAAAGATTTTGGCTTGATTGATATTGCTATTTATTTGTTGGATGCTTTCCTTTGCAGAAACTCTACGAATCTTTTAAGGTAAATCAGTATCCTGACCGTGCAACAAAGGAAAGTTTGGCAGCAGATCTCGGAATTACTGCCATGCAGGTGACAGCTTCTCTAATTGTTACTGCAGCTGCATGCCATTAATTTGTGTCAACATATTTGATATTTCTGTTTATTTGAAATGTCAGTCAACATTTTCCAAGTTTTTTGTTTCTCAGGACCTCTTTTTGGCTGCAGGTTAGCAAGTGGTTTGCAAATACTCGCTGGTTTGTCAACCATCCATCATCAGTTGATGAAGCTGCTGCTACAAATGGTTCTGGAAGAGACATTAGATTGACTCAAACAGAAAAGGAGTCTTCTCATCCAGAACAAAAAACTGTTACTGGAGGTTCTAGTGGCAGTAAAACTCAGAATGAGGTACCTTCCAGGGCAGATGCCGTTGTGAGAGAAGTTTAAATCTAATATTTCATTTTCTTTTGCAGTTTGATCATGTTCTTATTTATTTGGTGTTTGTGCTCTTCTGGTTTGCCTATCCATGTTTTCCCTCCCTTGGTATGCACAGGAGACATATGGAAGTGTCCCCTCTAGTTCAAGCAATGATGAAGATTGGTCTGATACTTCTGTGCCAAGGAAAAGGAAGAAAAATATTGGAAGAGCTGCTTCAGTGTCAAGAAATGGAAATGATTCTGCAAGTAAAAATGCGGAGATTTCTGATGGTACAAAACAGGATTTAGGAGAGTCTGAACCTAGTCCTAGGAGGGCTCCTCACCAGCAGTCAAAGACTAAAGATACCACTAATACACAAGCTAAATTGCATGGAGGCCCATCAAGATCTGATTCTAGTGGTAAGAGGTCGTCAGCATATAGAAGACTAGGAGAAACTGTGAAGCAGGTAAACTTGCACGAATTATGTGTTTCTAACTCGGAAATTGATTTGGGAGTTTGGGTACTTAATCTTAGTTATATTACTTTTTGTAAGCTGAACTAAGTGAGATGGTTCTATTTTTACTTATTTTCAGTAGTTAAAGTTGCTAGCATTTTGAAGTTGTTATTTTCCATAAAAAAAATAAAAAATGTATTTTGAAGTTGTACTGCTGCGTGATAAAAATATTATTTATCCTTGAATTCCATGATTTACTATAATTTGTTGAACTCCTTTTCACCCTGTACCAAAAGAAAATGACATGAATGAAAAGGATTGATATTTCTCTTGATCTGTTGCATACTTTCCTTTGCAGAAACTCTATGAATCTTTTAGGATACATCAGTATCCTGACCGCTCAACAAAGGAAAGTTTGGCAGCAGAGCTTGGAATTACTGTCAAGCAGGTGACAACTGTTCACATTGCTATAACAGCTACATATTGTTAATTTATGCATCAAAGTCTTTCTCTTTATTCCAAATTTTTAGTCAACAATTTTCCATTTTTTCCATTTCTCAGAAGTTCTTGTTGGTCTGCAGGTTAGCAAGTGGTTTGAGAATTCTCGCTGGTGCTTCAACCATTCATCGTCAGCTAGAAATGGTTCAGAAAGGGACATTGTTTTGACTCAAGCAGAGGAGTCTCCTCATCCAGAACAAAAAACTATTACTGGAGGTTCTAGTTGCAGTAAAATTCAGAATGAGGTATCTTCTGGGGCAGATGCTGCTATGACAGAAGCTTGCAGTGAGGATGTGAGGAATGGTAAACCAGTAACACCGAAAAGCAACAGAAAGCAATTAAAAACCCAAGGATCTAGAAAGAGAAAGAGAAACAGTAAAGTTGATAATTAGGCATCTTATAGACGTTTGTAATTTGAAGAGACTCAGAGCTTATGGGCCATTTAACGGACGCTGAAGAATTGCAGAGAGATAAAGTTCTGTCAAGAGGGAATTCCTAGCTTGAGAACAAAATTTTGCATCCTTGTTATAGAAAAATTTTAAGCAGTCACCTTCTGCGAGGGAGAGATCTTCTGCACTTAGCACAATCAACATTTTCATGAAGAATTGATTAGCCTCAGCTGGTGAAGGCAATCAGAAAAGGAAAGGACTTATTATCTGTATTCTAAAAAATGGTTACAAATAGATAGATTTTAGTTGATATTTGTGTAGATGTCTCAACTCAAGAGCTGCTGCATTGTGTAAACAGTGAGCATTCATGCTTGCCCCCGGACAGACTGGGTTACTGGAATTTTAAGTTTCGGTACTTTTCAAGAGGAAAATTCGGTCTATTTGAGAAGAGGTTTGTCTTATTTCTACTTATATGGTCACCTGTACTGGGCTCCTTTTTTCTTATTTTTTTGACAATTTTAGATTTTGAATTCTAGGATGAGATTCTGGCGTCTTCTGATGTACCGTGACCTTGAATAACTTAAAACGTCTTCAAATTTGCTGGGTTTTTTCCAGTTTCTTCTAGTGGGCTTTTTTGATGCCGACTTCCACAAACTGCAACTTGAATTTTTAAAAATCACCTGGATCCACTAATTGTTGTCGGTCTAATGAGTATAAACAATAATGACATTTTGATATGTCAATCGAGTTCAGAATTTTAAAATTTATGTGAATTTTGGCCTAAAAGTTACATTAATAGATCTTTAAATTCGCGTCGTTTAAAAGTGTTAAAAATTAATGGCACATGGCACACAATATTAGTAGTGCTGCCAAGGAAAATGATCAGCGGGATGAGGACAAGAAATGGGACGAAATCTTGATTTTTGTCTTCGTGTGAGCTGACGTGATCAATAGGTAAAGAAAATTTCTTCCAATATTTTTGGGCGGAAATCATGGCCAGCCCTTCGCATGACCATGGAAGTGTCGGTCTCACAACTTATGATATAAGAGTTTTACCCTTTTATCTATAGTTCCCATGTTGCTGACCACCACAATTTTTTAAAGTGAGAAACAGGTGAAATGCATTTTAGTCCGTCAAGTCAAATCTTAAATTTGATTTTTCTCAAATAAATACTAATCTAACTTTGTATTTCTTTTTGTCATAAAAAAAAAAAAAGTTTTACTCTTTTGATCTAAATGAAAAATCTCCAAAATGAATGATAGTATTATATACTTGTTAAAATACTATTACTCATTGCCATGTTAGCACCAATGTAACAATTCCTTATTGTTATGGACTGTTACCATGGACAATAAAATTTTGTTACCCATTATGAACGGTGACCATGGCAAATCCTTTCCATTGTCATGTGTGAGACATAGTTTTCTACTTTTATTAGCCCTAATAAAATTAGATCAAATTTGAAAATTTAACCTAATTCATTTACTATAAGTAGAGTCATGGATCTAAGATATCAATTTAAAATCAAATATAACCTTTACTAAAATTACCCAAACTCAATTAGGTTGGGTCAAAGTCAAATCGAATCAACCTAAAGTAATTTGAGTAAAATTAATTAATTTTTTAAATTTAAAATTTTGATTACTTATATTTTTATTTTTTATTTTTAAGTATAAAATAAAATTAAATACTATAAAATGATTGTTATTTATTAGATTATTAGTGTTAATGTTAATTTAAAAGATTTTTTCAACTAAATAATTAATTAATATTAATTTTTTTCAAGAAAAATAGAGAAAATATTAAAAAAATTTCAATTCTAATTTTAATTTTTTAAAAAGTTGAGTATGCTTGATTCAATTCGAGATTTGTGTAGGTAAGTCATGAGTCTACTTCCTTAACTCGAAATCTAAAATGACTAAACCTGATAAATGTGAAATCTGAGGTGAAGTTTGACAACACTGTCTCCAGTATTTTTCATATAACTTTTTGTAATTTATGCATTTGATAAATTATTCATCCCTATTTTTTCGGAAAGGTATACAAAAGTCATCTTATCCAAAATTAATAAAATTCCCAAATCCTTTTTCATACATTATATATTAAATTATTAATTAATTTAATTTTAAATTATAATATGCCTAATTGAGTAATTTTGCAATAAGTAGTTGTTTTGAAATATAATTATCAAACACTAAAATACTTTTCGTGGTAGAATAACACAACACTTCTAACAGTTATAACTATAGAGCAATATTGAGCAACATTGTCAAACTAAGCTTGAGGTGACCTAATTCAAACCCATTTGATTCGACTTGTTCGCTAAGTCTAACTTTTATTGGCTATAGTGGTAATTCATTATAGTAAGGAATTGCCACATTGGTACTGACATAGCAATGAATAACGGAATTTCAGCAAGCACATGAAGTTGCTATTCATTTTGGATTTTTTCATTTACACCAAAAAGATGACGGATTAAAACTTTATATTGTAAGTTGTCTTGTATTGTAAGTTGAAAAGCTGACGTTTTGATGGTTAGTAAAGTGGAGGGCTAGGCATGGATTTTTGCCAATATTTTTGTCCCAAAATTTCGTACCAAATAACAGTGCGCCGTGCCAAATATTGAGAATGAGACTCAATATTAATTATTAAACCCAGGCTGAGCAAGTTAATGGCGTGTTTGTTTTAATTTTTTTATAAACAATAATTAGTTATTAATTTTAATTAAATAAGTTAAATATTTTAATTTATAAATAATATAAATTATTTGTTATTAAATATTAATTATTAACTATCAATTACATCAAAAAAGTTAATCAAGATAACCCCTCAAATGGAAGAAAGAACTGCACAAATGCCTGGCTACTTCCTGGTTGGAAAAATTGTAAAGTCTGCTTCTGGATCTCCTATTGAAAATGCTTTCTATTTTCAGTTCTGAGTTTCTTAGATTACCCTGAAGATTTTTTTTTTTTTCTGAAAATAGGCAATGGTTACTATGTAGATTGTGAGTTTATTGGAATTATCAGTCTTTCAAATGTCATAGCTGATGTATATATACTTAGTTGATTAGTGAAATCATTTGTATGCTCAATATTATTTTTAATGATGCCAGAGGCCTAGTTTTTTTTTTTTTTTTAACAAGGGCAATTACAAGAGGATAGGGGAAGGGAATGGGCACATGGGTTGGGAGAAACACCTATAATCCAATAGGACAAGTAAGCATATTCAAATAATTGGTGGGACTTAAACTCTCAACCAACTATGATCAAGTACTACAATTTAAGAATGAACCATTAAGTTTGCCAAAGGTGTACTTGGCATTATTAGTTTTGAGGTCTCTCTTTACCCAACTATTACATAATAAGAAAATGATAGGATCTGAATTGCCAACCATCTTGCCCTTTAACAGTTTGCTATTAGATCTCTTAATGGAAAAGGCTCCCTATTTTCAAATGGAAAAGGCTTTTTATTTTCAAGTCCCAAGTCCTAACTCTGCAT
>BPVZ01000166.1:296523-306606 GCA_020521535.1 Rubroshorea leprosula | reverse complement strand
CACCATCAACCATGTTTGCCTATAATAGTTCGATTTACATTATTATAAAAAAGCAAAATATCTTTTATCATAAGCTAACAAAAGAGAGTACATGAAAAAATAAAAGCTAAAAAGGAAAAGGATAATTATAATGAGATAAATTGTCTTGTAAAACAAAAGTTCCCAACTATTTTTGTAATTTTTGGAAGTTACTTGAACTTGATCACCGCTGCAATTTATAATATCTTACTAACACTCAGTCATGCCTCAAAAAGTCACACATTTCAAATCAGAAGGAGAGAGAACGTGATTATTAATTTAAATGATGTGCAATGGTAGGCTTTCACAGACAACCACCACAAAGAATCCTGAAATATGCTTAGGCCTTTTTTTTTCTTCATGTTGTTAACTATGCCATATTTCACAAACCAAGAAATCAGATGTCATTTTTCTTAGGAAACCCAGTCATCGTACTAACTTCACAAACCAAGAATTCATACTTACAACCAACATTTCACACAAACCCAATTCAAATTAAAGCTTAACCAAACCCTAGAAAACCAAAGCAGCAAAATTAAGCTTCAGAATCAGCTCAAACAAACTAGCAAACCTTAAAACTGAAACCAAAAAAACAAAACCCAAATAAAATCTTTAGAAATAACCTTTATTACTTCTCATAATACTCCTATGCAAGAACTTTGAACTCAACAATGTAAAATTGAAAAAGAAAAAAGTATAAAAATACCCAGATAGAGAACTAAGCAAAAGGAGGAAAAGAAGTGAAGAAATGAACCTCTCACCCATGTTTTCCTTCCCAAATTGGTTTTCTTTCAAGGGGAATACGGAAAGGCGAAAGCAGAACAGAAGAAAAAAAATCGCGATAGGAAGTAGTCAAGGCGGATGAGATTCTTTAGTAAGAAATGAAATCAAGGGATTCTGACCCAAATACAGAATTAAATAAAGCTAATCTAGGAGGTAGTCATATGCAAATCAATAAAAATTTGAGGAAGGAAGAGGAATTACCTGAGGCGCTAATCTATCGAGAGAGATGATGAAAAGTCAGGTAGATGCGCGCGATCAAGAACCCACTATCAAGGAGAGGTTGAGTGGCCGATGACGCGAAGGTGAGAGAGCAGTGGTAGAGTCAAGGCGGACGATGAAGGCTTGTTGTCGTCGGTGAGAAGAGAGTGCAGACCAAATTCGATTCAAAATTGAAATTTGGGGGTTTTAGAGTGAAATTGAAATGCACGGTATTTACTCTTGAGAATTACTCTGTTAAAATACATGTATTTCATCTAAATTTAATTATATTTTATTTAGATAAAAACACACAGTAAAATTGAATTTGAGCACTTTAAATTCAAATAGACACTGTCGAATTCAAGTTGCCAAATAAAGCATTAAGGAATTTAGAGGCCTTCATTTTTAAATTCTTAAAAGATAATAAATTGATAAGTCTTCTTATAATTTAAATTATAATAAATTAAAAAATTATAATTATTAAAAAAATTAATTTTAATATTAAAAAAACAACTCTTATTTATTTATTTTTTTTTTTTTGAACAGATATTACAAAGGGCGGGATCGAACCCAACCCGAAAAGGGGGGAAATGCACCGGTGACTTTGCCATTAGTCCCGAAGGGCCAGCTGCAACTCTTATTTAATTAAATATAATTATTATTGTAAAATCTAATAAAATCCGAATTTAAAAAACACTTTTTCCTAATAAATTAGAGGTATTCATTTTCAAACATTAGAAAAGTCTGCACCTGTCTGGAAGAAATCGGAGAAGATGGAGGTGGAAGTCGACGACAAGGACCTGAAAGCCGCCGGAGCTGAGTTACTGACTGATGGCCGGCGAGGATTGCGAATCCACGGTTGGGAGATCGAGTCTCGCAACAATTCTATCCTCAATTCTTCGTCCTTCCAACAGTACTCTCTCTTTCTTTCTCTCTCGTTCTAGCTATACGACAATGCACTGCTGTTCAGCGCGCCTGAATGAACTTGATGCCCTTGCAGATGGGAGCAGAAGCTGCAGACTTCTCATTTGCCGGAGATGGTTTTTGGCGATAGTTGTTTGGTTCTCAAACACATCGGTAGTGGCACCAAAATCCATTTTAATGCATTTGACGCTCTGGCTGCGTGGAAGCAGGAAGGTCTGCCGCCAGTTGAAGTTCCTGCAGCAGCAAAGTGGAAATTCAGAAGGTAACACCATTTTTTCTCCTTATCTCTGTATTATAATGGGTTTAACGTTTCATACTTTTGTGGTAACTGTTATATGATGAGAGAATTGTTTTTAAGTTAAATTGGGATGCAAGCTGGATCATTTCAGGACAAAATTTGAGGACTTCCTCTGTGTGAATTGTGGTGGGCTTGGATTTAAGAAAAATAGGGTTTTGGGGTAAATAAGTATTTTTAGAGCTTATGGTTGTGATTAAGTAAGGATTTTTAGAGTTTGTTGTTGTGGAGAAAGGAAAGGAGTTTGGTGTTAATAGATGAACTAGGGTTTTGGATTTCCACTAGTGACTGGAAACAGAGGAACTCTTGCTTTGGGCTTTCAAAGTTACTGTAACAGCAGAGAGTGCTGATTGCAAGACAGTGTGAATGTGAAAGTGCAGCAGTTTGCCTTGCCTCAATGAAGTAAATATTAAAACCTCGTTAATCAGAACTTCAGAAGCCTATTAACCTGTGAAGAGCATATAAATATTTCCTTAACACGGAATGCAACCAAAGTAGGAGGAAGGTAGTTTGCTTAATTCTAAGAGAAAAGAAAAGAAAAGAGAAAAGTGGGAAGGAAAATAGTTTTTCTTTTCTTGGCTTCAGAAATAAAATAATAACAGTTAGTAAATGAACTGCAAATCTTTCAAGTAATGAAATGTAACTTGTTAGAGACTATGAGAATAACCTAAACTTAACTATGTAAACAACCTTGATACATCAACTGTAAAAGTTACTCAACATGAAATGTTACACAACAAAGAATAACTTGAGTCTTGCACTGGCAGCAGCTGATCATCGTAAAGAAACTCTGACTCAGTATCATAGTGTATTTCTGAATTGTGCAGCAAACCTTCCCAGCAGGTGATACTAGACTATGACTATACATTTACAACGCCATATTTTGGAAGTGAAGCAATTGAAATAGATTCTGATAAGGTTTGTGTTCCCTCTTTATCTCTTAAACTTACTTAAAATTGGTTTCTCAATTGGGATTTTATGCCTTTTGTATGGGGTTTTCTTTTAGTTTGGGATGCAAAAGGTCTCCTTTGTTCTCAGTGTTGTTATTTTCTGAAATTAGTTGAACTTCTCCTAGAAATTAGTTTTTCTTTTGGTTTTGTCCTAGGAATTAATTCACCACAAAGGTCCACCTTTTTTTTTTCTTGTATTGTTCGATTTACATGGATAATGATTGGTAAATAATGATATTATGGTTGGTCCTGTCAATTGCGGCCAGCATGGAAGTGGAGAAGTTTACAAACAAAACTCTAGTCTGCATTGGGAGGACAGTGAGGAGAAGCTTGATCTGGTTGCATTGGCACTAAAAGAACCTATTCTTTTTTATGATGAGGTAAGCTCCTTGGATTTAACTTGCCAAATGTCAAAGTACTTGCATGTATCTGTTACATAAATATTACACATACAAATGTATGTTGCTTTTCTCTATGTGCAAGTATATTCATAGACATATGTATTGTCTTTCTTTCA
Organism: Rubroshorea leprosula; assembly: GCA_020521535.1. NCBI lineage: Eukaryota > Viridiplantae > Streptophyta > Magnoliopsida > Malvales > Dipterocarpaceae > Rubroshorea > Rubroshorea leprosula. The sequence continues at coordinate 302,921 of BPVZ01000166.1, read as the reverse complement.
ACCTTTGTGACATTTATATAGTTGCAGTTTCAGGAGTAATCATATTAAATCTGCAGGTGGTATTATATGAAGATGAATTGGCAGACAATGGAGTTTCACTTCTAACTGTCAAAGTGGTGAGTGCTATATCTCTAATGAGTTGTATGATATTCTTTCTGTACAAAATAGCTTGCTGAGGGCTGTCTTAACTCTTAAGTACTTTACATAAGTAGCTTGGCCATGAATCATCTGTCTTTTCTTTTCTTCTTTTTGTCTTTCTTTTTCTAGAGAGTCATGCCAAGCTCTTGGTTTCTTCTCCTACGATTTTGGGTGAGTCTCATATTTCTCTAAATTTTTTTTTTGATACATCTGATAATGATGGGCTATACAAGAGGGGATAGCCCTCTCCTTTCCCTAAATCCCTCCCCACCCGACTCAAGGTTCAAACTTGAGATCTCCAACTTAGAATCTCAAGCTCTTAACCATTGAGCTACCCCCTTGGGGGTTCATATTTCTCTAAATTCCAAAGGATTAATTAAACCAATCTATGTTATTGAAATTTCTTTGAAATCCCTCCTCTTTGATGGCTCAAATGTCTGTGTTTCTGAGCACAGGTCCATGAGGATGAATAAGAACGCTATTGTTTCTATTTACTGGCTTTATTTTTCCATTTAGTCACTTAGTTTCTAACAGCTTAGGGTTGATGGAGTGCTTATGAGATTAAGAGACACTCGAATGCATTGTGTTTTTGACAAGAATGCTAACACTGTCATCATCCGGGAAAGATGTTGGAGAGAATCCACATTTGAAGCTTTGTCTGCGGTAAGTTAATGATTCATTTCCCTTCATGTGTGAATCTCGGTTTGTTTTTTGTGTATGCTTGCCTGTGTGTTCTCATTCTAAGTTTCAATGATCATTTCAACCTTTTAGCTCCTACTACTTTAAAAAGTTTCTCCATTTTGTCTTCATTAAAAGGGTCTTGTTAAGATTGAAATTTGCTTGCTGTTGGTTTGGAAGATTCCACCATCAGCATTCTTGATAAAATGTTTAAATTTCAATTTGTTGGAACTGAACTACAAATTGACAAAGTTTATCTACCTATTCAAAATGGTCCTTTCATTCGCAGAAAAGAACTCATTTAGGTGTCACGATTCATGAATTGAAATACAGTGTAAAACAGCTTAGCTAAGTTGGCAGTCACCAACTTTAAAAGTCTTTATTCTAGGGTCATTTTTAGATGTTCAATCCTCTATAATAGTTAAAACACTAACTTACGTAGAACAGAATTCAAATGAATCAAATAGGAAATACAAAAGAAAAAACATGCACTTCAGAAGGTGCAAATCAATTTTTCGAAATGCAAGTTTAGAAATACATAGACATATTAAGTATTTGAAAATACATGTACTTTTTAGCTTTATAAAATACAGTTTATTTGGACTAAATACTTTTTGGCTGAAGTATTTGGACTAATTTAAATCTGCTTATTTGTTGACAACACCAAACAAAATATTCAAAACTGAAGATCCAAATTCAGATGCATCCTGCTGAAATTCATATTCCAAAACACATTATAAATGAAATTCACAAATTTATTTTGTCAACATCAGGAAGTTAGCCGTCTAGGCAAATATTCTACTTTTGGATGGGGATGTATTTTGACAACACCAACAGTATTTCTGCTTTCTTTTTCTTTAATCGACACATACATGTGTGCTGGTATACAGCCATGCTTTCTGAATGTCATTTTGAATGAAAGCAGTTATTTCTTGGATTTTGTGGTGACTTTACCGTGGTTGCACTTTTTGATGGTGTATACATTATGGTGCAGAAAGGTTATCCTACTGATTCTAATTCTTATGCTGACCCAAGCATCATCAGCGAAAGGCTACCTATCATCATGCATAAGACTGAAAAGCTTAGAATCTCCAGTAATTTGTAAGGTTCTATAATGTCTTTGACCCTTTGTGCAACTAATTCAAATTGTCTTTATGTTGTAATCATAGAAGATGTTAATCCATTCAGGCAGATTTATTCACTCACAGATATCTTCGTTCCATCTTTTCTTGGTTAACTATCTATATATTTCATGAGTCATTATGGGAAAGAAAAAGGAGTCAGCATTCACCACTAATGTTTAAGATGTTGTAGTTTCTTATTTGACCATATTGAATATGACAATCATAGAGAGAAGAAGAATTGAAAGCCAAAGGAGCTTCTGGAAATAGATGCTGTGTGCATAAAAGAAGTGATGCCTATGAGAATATTACTGCAAAAGGCAGCACGTTCGAAGAATCTGAAAGCATTTGAAGTTTGTAGATGAACCATGGAACAAGGCAGATCTTTAAAGCGATTATATACTTCCACTTCAGGACTGGTAAAGAAAAGGATTTCCATGTTTGGGTCATAGCAAATTTCTATTGTTTGTGGAGAACTAAGTGGGAAACAAGGTAAATATAGGAAAACCTAGTTAGGCCTAGACCTAGAGTCATAGTTAGTTACTCTTCTTGGAAATGTTTCTGAATCAATCTTCAGTCCATGACAGGTTACATTTGCCTTTGTATATCCTATCCATTGAAGAATGGGTACTCTTTAGGAGAACTGACATGGGACAGCAACAGGGGTCTATCAAAAATTATCCACAACATCTTGCATGCTTGGCAAAACTAGGCAATCCCATGGAGTCAGGGACCGCTACCCCTACTGCTCTAATGCTTCATTTTTAGCAAATCATCAAAACCAAGTTACTGTAGAGATTTGCACCAGTTGACCACCCATAGAAATATATGAAGTTAAGCTATGGAAAGAAACTAACACACATGGCATTTGCCTTTCTTTTTGGATAAAATTGGCATTTACCTTTCAAGGACGAAATGGGCCCAATGTTGTGAAACAAGTTCCACATTAAACCTTGAGCATTAGAACCAACCTGTCCATGTATTTTTTGACACCTAAGACCTTAATTAATGCTGCTGTTAATTCTAGTTAAGTGTTTGTCTGAACAGAAGAAGAGAATGCCACATGGAACATGCATAAAGATAAAAGTGGTGGCCATGGAAAGACTTAATGGGTGGAAATGGTTCGACTGTTGATGAGAATGATTTTTTTTCCCCCTTTGGCTAACGGGTGATAGTCATTTTCAAATGTTCTCTTCATCCTTATCTTCTTTGCTGAGTCACCCCCCATTTAGTCGTGTACCTGTATTCTTGCATTTATTTCATCTGGTGGTCATTGTTTCCTTATACCTGTAGGTGGTGTTGTTTTTGTTGAGGACAAAATGATCACTGTAACCAATTGAATTTGTTGAGTTACAAGTGAATAGAAAATTTTTTATGTAATGCATTGGTGGGGTGGGAATGGTTTTGGACTCTAGAGAACAGATGATCTTTCAGTTTCTATTTATTTTCCTATTTATTACCATAGGTATCTATTTCCCTTTCTGATTGCAAGTTTTTAAGAGTTAAGGTATGTACTTGTGATTGAGATCTTCAATCCTAGAACTTTCATTTGGTATTTAATCAAAGTTCTATGGATGAATGGGAGAAAGTCAGCGTTACTGGGCAATATTATCATAAATTGTATGATTATGATAGGAAGCTTCTTGAGGATATAAAACTAATTAAATTTTCTCTATTAAGGGTTAATGGTTTTCACTGAAATTAGTCAGGTTGAAGACTTGAAGTGAATATGATATGCTTATTTTTGCAATCTGTCTCATCTCATGATGATTTATATAATTATTACATATCTCAGATGAAATATTGTACAAAAAGGGGGAAAAAATACAGCATTGTATAACTAGGATGCCCAAAACCTTTTGCAGCTTTGGTGACATTGGAATAATGCACCTGGAATTATTTAGGCATTGAGAGATCAAAAGTAAGCTGATAATGAGGATTATTTTGTGGCTCTTCCGGTGGCATCGAATTAGTGGAGAAAAACATGAAAACAGTGGGCCTTGTCCAACTTGGAAGAAGTAGAAAAAGGAATAAACATTTGGTGGTGCATCACTGAAAGGATATTCATAGTGTTTCTTCTAGCTTATTAGGTAGAACCAGAACTCTTATCTCCATGAGGTTTTAGGTTCTTGCCTAAGTTAGCTATCTATACTTGATGGATGAACAAATCAATGACTCTTTCCATAGAAAAGAAACTAGAAGAGACTGCCATACTTGGGGAGGTAGAATAGCCTAACTAGAGTCTAAGATTTAAGTCGAGCTTGGATGATTCAGATGATGTTTCTGGTTGTTGTGGATCAAAGCGAAAGCTGCCTGGCCACATCGAATCCATTGCATCCTCTAGTGTGAAAGGCATCCATGCCATACCAAAGCCTGTGTTAGCATCATTAAATCTTGCTACAGTTGCAGTTCCATCTCTGTGCGTCTTTTGCACCAGAGAATGAGCTTGAACACCTAGTGATCGAACCATGTTAGTGTTGATAGGCAGACCCATAGTTGACATCATGTTGTGGGGATGATATGTCCTGGCTGCACCTCTCTGCCTCTTGTGTGCATTCTGGTGGCCGCCTAGTGCCTGGGAACTGTAAAACTTTCTCATGCAGAAGTTACATGAGAAAACTTTGGTGGACGCTGGTCTTGATTGCAAGTCAGAAGAGTCTCCATTTGTTGATACCGAATTCCCACCAAGGCTTAGGTTCAGCCACTCTCCTAGATTTTTCTCTTCCATTGCTTTACTACCATCATCATCGGCTCTTGACTTGTTGTATGGTTTGTTGGTGGGTATACCTTCGATGGCTTCTCTAGGGGAATTCATCTTTTTATAGATCGGAATTGGGTGGGGTGTCAAAGAAAATGGGATGAGTACAGAAGCTTTATAGAATGTTTGCAGGTTACTCTTTGAGGAGTTTGATCAAACTAGGAAAAAAGGGAAATAAATGGAGAGAATGAGATTGATTTTTGTGTTTCTAATGTCATTTCATTTCATTGACCCCACTTGCCGATGCTTGGTGTTCCAGGGGACAAGGCTTATATCATCTTTACTGTTGCTCTTGTCAAGCTTGGGATTCCCCACTTTCTTCTTTCTCCCTCCCTTTTCTCTCCTCAAATTCTATTCAGATTTACTGAAGAAATTCTAGGTTGACAATCCAACAATGATTCCATCCATGCTTGAAATCATTATTACCTTCCAATTTCTCTATCCTGTTTCCCACAAGCTTGTCATATCACCCATTAAACAAATTAATCTGCCATACTTTGGTTGCTTTATGGTTCTAGGATAAGTAATCTATAGATCTGTTCTATGCCCAGAAGTGCCTTTATAGATGCTGCTTTTTTCTATGTCTAATGATGAATTATATGTATATATAAGTTATAGCCCTCACCTTTCCCAAAATATATATCGACGCTGCTGTCGGTAAAGGTCAGTGTTTTTCACCTAGTTATCAGGTTAGGGAGAACAAAATCATAACTTGGTGCAGATTATTAGAGATTATATGTTTTTGCTCATTACATCTTGCTTAGAAGTTTCAAGAAAACTTCTTTTGTCTAATGGGGGATACCATGTCAACAGTATCTCCAACATATAAAAATTCGACACATTAAATGTTTTAGTGTGGAGAAATCAACTTTTCATTGATTAGGATACCACTGAATACTTTCTCAAAGTTACAAAATGTACCAAGGCAGTTATTTCTTTCATGTCAGGCGGGTATGACTTATGATAAAGATGGCACCACCCACTGGAAAAAGTAGCTCCTGTGTATATAACTGAGTGCATGATAAGCTTTGTTGAATAAAGATATTGAGTGGTGGTGGGATTAGCTTGTGTTTTTAATTGCCTTTAGAGTTATTGTTTTGTGGAGAGTAATGGGCCCAAGAGAATTGCTAATAATGGCGGTAAAAGCAGGAAATAAGATAGAATCGTATCTTACCATTTTCATGTGTTTTTTCTTTTGGACAAGAATATCTCCTCTGGTGTCTTCATGTTGGGGTTTCTCTTGTTTTCCCTGTAGACATGTAGTGGGCAATGTTATGTCATGCACAGAACTGCATTAAGAACCACTTGCATTGCAATCAACTGATTAGTCTCTTTTGTGATAGTAAGTTGATTAGTGATCTGAAAGGAAAGAGGTCGATTTTTTTTAGTCATCGATCATGTGGAACCCACACATAATACACACGCATAATCACTATCTTACCGTGTAATTTATTCTCTTTTTTCTTTTTTTATTTTGTTTTGTTACTTGATAATATTGCTGGCAGAGAATTGTGATTTGGAATAAACTTCCTCTGTTGTTGTTGAATTGATGAGTCAGAAAAGATGTTGGACAGACTTGCCTCTTCTATGGCAGAATTAAGAATCTCTAAGCAGTGGAATTTGCTCCCAACTTCAAGGGTATAATTACTGCAAAGAAAAAGGGTTGAGGATATAGTTCTTACAATAATCGTTTTTTTTTTTTT
>BPVZ01000166.1:253753-271450 GCA_020521535.1 Rubroshorea leprosula | reverse complement strand
TTTTTTTTGTTCTTAGGAATTAAGGCAGGAATGTTTGTTAGAAATGCCAAGGCTCTTTGTCCCCACCTTGTGATTTTCCCATACAACTTTGAAGCGTATGAGAAGGTAAATCATATGGTTAATTTGCAGCTGGCTGTTTGTTGCTCACAAAGGGAACTGTGTGCTTTCTTTCTCCCTTTTCTTTGACCTTTTGTTTTGTGCAAGATTTTTTGTTTTTTGGCCAATTTTCATGACCTTTTGTTTTGTGTTTGAATTTTCTTGTTGAGAGAGTTTTTCATTCTTTTTCCTTGGCATGTAATCTGTTCATATGGTGTAGGTTGCTGATCAGTTCTATACTATCTTGCACAAGCACTGCAGCAAAGTTCAGGTCTGCCCATGGGAACAAATTAAGAGGCCAAGCTCAAAGTTTCTTTCCTTTTCTTTTGACATTGTTACTGTTGTCAAATGTAGGCAGTCAGCTGTGATGAAGCATTTTTAGACGTTACAGACTTGGAAGGTCAAGACCCTGAACTGTTAGCTTCGGCAATAAGAAAAGAAATAGTTGAGGCAACTGGATGCACCGCAAGTGTTGGGATAGCTGAGAATATGCTTCTGGCCCGGCTAGCCACTAGAACTGCTAAACCAGATGGCCAATGTTACATCCCTCCTGGGAAGGTGTGTTTAATAAGCCTAATAATTTTCCTTTTTAACATAAAAATTGTACAGTATGGCATCCTAACAGTCTCATCTTTCAGTTCATTTTAATGGTTTATTTTTGCTTTGTTTGTTCTGCTGGTTCTAAATCTGTAAATCTGCAAATGAGAGGTATGTTGAAGAAGAGAGAACTGAGATAAGAGAAATAGGAATTCTGAATTGATGGAGCAGATGAAATAGGATTCTGCATTCCATACTCTTTCTATTATATGTGGCTTAGTGGCCATTCACTTGTACATGGAGTAGGTAGTAGTTCAATACTATAATACATAATCTCAAAAAACTGTCAATGGCTCCCTTAGACTAGGGATTCCTATAATTTCTGCTCAGCTTACTAACTCCATCACAAAGTAACTAAACAAAAAAAATATAACTTAGGAGTATCTAAGGAAACTTTTATAATCTAACATTGTTAATGTTAAATTATGTATTGTAACTTGGGTGGCAAATATTCTTTAAAGTTTGTTTTGAACTATTCTATTTATAATCTATCTGAACAGACTCATTGAACATTTGCTTTGATTATTCATCACTTTTGTTTGCTCTATATGCATGGTTGGTGCTTATGCATGATACTTATCTAGTTATCCTGTGTTTTGATTATTCAAAGGTTTAAATAATGGACTACATACAATATGATGTCCATAACCAGAAAACAAAGTGCAGTAATCAATAAAAGAGAGAGCAGTTTATTATGCTTGCCAGGAAGGTATTGGTAAAGGGCAAGTCTCCCAAAGGGAAAAGTGTTAAGATTTCAAGATTTTAAAGATATGTTAACTTGATGAGGAAATGTATCAAATATCAACTAAAATTAAGAAGAAAAGAAAATGTGGGTAAACTAGTTGGTTCTTTGCATGGAAGTTGACTGTTATAAAGATTAGATGGTTAATTTTGTGGTAAACATGGAGGCTTTTGGGTTTCTTTTCTTGAGTTTATTACCAAATAAGTCCTTAATATTTTATAAATTTTGTATTATCAACCTGGGATGTTCCCTTCAGATGGTAGTTTAGACATTACGTTTCTATCTGGTTTTATGTACATTGAAACACACTTTTACCATAAATACAGCATGCATGTAGTGATAATAAATTTACTAGCCATTGATGCTTTGCAATTAATTTTGACTTTTTGGCCTTGAATATCATTTCAAAATAGCCATAGAACAATGCATTTTGTATAGAACTTACCTCACTGGGAAGCATTTGTTTGGCTATTACAGGTTGATGACTATTTAGATCAACTTCCGATAAAAGCACTCCCAGGGATAGGGCATGTTTTGGAGGAAAAGTTGAAGATGCGAAATGTTTGGACATGTGGGCAGTTGCGTACCATTTCCAAGGTCTTCTCATTTTTCACTGGGGATATGGATTTCTTCTTCCATGTGTTAGCATATTCAAGTGACTTTTGTGAATAATGATCTGCTTTTACTTAATATTTCCCTTTATTTATTTATTTATTTTTATTTTTGTATATGTGGATGTAACTTGTTAGTGCTGACAAATAATTAGTGCTGACTATTTCCTTTATTGACTTAGAATGGATGTTTGTTCCAAGATTTGGTCAAGAATTGCAAATTTCTAAACTTTTCTACGTTTCTGTCTCTTTGTTTTTGTTGCTTTCATTTCTTGTGGCAAAGAAACAAACACATATACACAATCAAAACAGTAATATTCTAGGAACCAGGAGAAATGATATTTAACAATAAAAGATAACTATAAAGGGAAAATTTTGGTACATGTTAGATTGGATTGCCGTTAGAGTTAGCCTATGAGGAGTAGGGAGGGTACGAGGGGAATAACTTGAAATTTTAGCACATGCTGATGATGATAACCGACCTTGTTTCTTTTCTTTAAAACTACATGTTAGTTGTGAATTAGTGACATTGTTTATTCTAATCTTGATATTGAAAAGAAAAGAAATTGGTCAGATGTGAGCATGTATTTGGCCAACATGCCCTGATCATATTCATTGATGTGCTTTGCAGTTCAGGCTTTTTCTTTTCTTTTCAGGGTGAACTGGGAAATTGTTTTGAAATTTTAGTATACTACGGTTAGAAGATGTTTATGTAATATCCTATGTAACTTTTCTTGGCTTTTGCAGGACTCCCTCCAAAAGGATTTTGGAGCTAAAACTGGTGAGATGCTGTGGAATTATAGTAGAGGAATAGACAATCGTCTTGTTGGGGTGATTCAGGTTTGCAAAGAGCATGATTTTGGCTATACTCTTGAGATTCATTAATTGCATATGTTTTTTTACGTAGCATAGACATGTATCTTTTTTGACTAGTCCTTCTGTTGCTTGAGTTGCTGTCCATTTCCATACATGAAGACTGTTGCAGTTCATTTGCATACATGAATATTATTTGACATATATCTGTTTCAATTTGTTAAGCTTGCTGCTTTGCTGTTTGCCACTAGACAAGAATCATGGTGACTGATTTTTTAATGGAAAAATGACAAGTTTATGAAGTTGAAGTTGCAGCCCCTGTAGTGTTTGTAAAAGATGTCTACTTGAAGCAACTCCATGTGTGATATTATTTAAAATATTTGTCTGGGATTATAAAATGCAGGCTAGATTAGTTGAAAAGTGCATTGCTTTTTCAGGTTAATAGGACAAAAGTAATGATATTTGTAATTGATAACTTTTTGATGGTAACAAACCTGTCATGTGAGCAATTGCTAGTAATAGATATAGTAATAGATATTTCTCAGGTGCTCTGGTACAGAATTTTTATTAACTGTTTGAGGATTTGAAATTTAAGTAGATATTTGTCACACAGTGATTCATAAGTGATGAAGTTTGTGTAGTAGAGTCTTTTTGTTTTGTTTTTAGATTATATTGCCTTTCTCCATTGCAGGCTGATTATATGATTTTTTATTTTCAGGAAAGCAAGTCAATAGGAGCTGAAGTGAACTGGGGTGTGAGATTCAGGGATTTGCAAGATGTTGGTAGTCTTTAGCTTTATGGAAGCTCAATCTTTGTTGCTTTCATCATCTCCATTTGATTGGGTGGAATGTTGTTAATTATTTGTTGCAGACTCAACGGTTTCTCTTGGACCTTTGCAAGGAAGTTTCCTTACGCTTGCAGGGATGTGGAGTGCAAGGCAGGACCTTTACCCTAAAGGTATTCTCTCATATACTAATTAGCATAAGTAGCACTTTACAAGTTGAGTTTTTGTCTTATTCTGTTCTTGATACTAATTAGCATGATAGGGTGTTTATATCTTTGGGCCTGGATAACCTTCTTTTTTTTTTTTTTTTTTTTTTTTTTTTGGGTGTCTTTGATGCACTTATCTAGATAAAAAAGAGAAGGAAGGATGCTGGAGAGCCTGCAAAGTACATGGGCTGTGGAGATTGTGAAAACCTGAGTCATACCATAACGGTAGTGATGGAGTCTACTTTTCTAAAGATGCATGTTATTTATGTAGGTTTACACATCATGCATGTGTTTTGAGTCAGACCTCAACCCAAAAACTACCCTATTAGGTGAGTGTCAATCTATTTATATATGGTTTGAGATCTCCCTCTTCCTATCTGGTGTGTGGTTGGAGCCTCCTAACAAATCCTGTTTAGTGCTTACTCCCTGTTGCAATTGGAGTGCTTTAGCATGACGTTCTTCCCCACCCAAGTTTGGACATGCCTGTCATGAGTGAACCACACTACTTACTCAGGTCACTCTACCTGCTTTACCTTGATTGCTTGGTGTGACCACTTGCCTAGACATGTTGTCATGATACCAAATGTGGAATTGGCTTGCTTTGATAGCAACTTTTCACGAGTTAAGCCTTTACCCAAAATACTAGTTTGCTAGGTGAGGGTCTCAATCTTTATATATTGCTTAATACATCTTTCTTTCAATCTAATGTGGGATTGGATTTCCTAATCCACCCTGCTTGGTCCCTAGTTAAGTACTTTGGCATTAGATTCTCCCCAAATCAACCCCCTGGATTGATTTAGCATAACACATGGATGCATACTTATGATAACTATGTGCCTTTGCTTGCATATATACATTTTAACCGATCATGAGGAGAAAGGGTAAAATTGTCCTTTTTTATGTATTGATATGATTTAAATAATATAAGAGGTTTCTGTAGACATCTCTGATTCCCTCATATCTTTTCATTAACATGTTATAATAGGTTCCAGTTGCTACTGATGACGTGGAAGTGCTTCAAAGAATAACAAAGCAACTTTTTGGGTCTTTCCATTTAGGTAAGTCAGATTAGGACGCTTTGTCTGAATATCCCTTTATTTTATTGAAAAAAATCCAATTATATCTCTGGTTTGAACATTGCATGAATCAAAGATAGTAACTCATAAAAAAATCTGTTTTCATGTGATATTACAAGTTTCTGCTTTTTGCAGCATTTGACATGAAAACAGGAATCTGTGACAACTTATGTTTTTTCATTGTTATTTTTTCTTGTTTTTCCCTTCTCCTGTCTCCATACAAAGCTAAATGTTAGAGCTAATAGTTATTATTACAAAAGAGCTAAGAGCAGATGTTGCACTTTTGTTGGCTAGTGAAATCCACATTCCTTTTTTGGCTTATAAAAGCTATACTTTTTAAACATAAGGTATAGACCAGATTGACCTCATCAGTGATCAATTATTTTTGCAGAATTGCTTTTACAATTTACAGTTAATCATACCCCACTTTTGCTATTCAGCCTTCAAGGAAAGTTTTTCTGCTTAAAATTTTGTAAAGAAACAAATTTGCACTGACTAATAGTGCGTTTATGGGAGGGGTTATTGACTTTGACTTGTCAAAGTTGATGGAATTCAGCATGCCTTTGAAATAACTTTGTCTGACCTTCTGGTTAATTTTACCTAGATGTGAAGGATATTCGGGGTGTTGGCTTGCAAGTTTCCAAGCTTGAAAGTGCAGAGACATCAAAGCAAGGTATGTGTTATATCATTTTTAATTGTTGAATTTGAATCCATTTGTCCTGTTTTATTTGCCTTAAGTTGTCAAATGATCCTATTATCAAATTCATGTATAATGCTATTGTGGGCAAAGATGCGACACTTTCTGTTCCTGTCTATTGAATTTTCCTTTGTTTTCCTGATGGTAAACCAGTTTACCAACTTCATTTTCTTATAGGACTTGAAAGAAGATCTTTGAAATCATGGCTCATATCTGCCTCTGCAGGCAGAGAAGGGCAATGTCATCCCAAAAGTGTAGCCAAAGAAAGGGTTAGTACAGGTAACATGTTTAGGCCTTGTCCCCTTTCCCACTTTCTTCTTTCTTCTTCTGTGTTCTTTAAGTAGTTAAATTTATCATGATGTGCATGAAAGTTGATTATATTAATATTTTAGGAAAACCAGTTATTTGTTGCCCAGGATTTAAATTTTAAAACTAAAAGTAATTTTCCTGCATTCTTACTGGTTCTTATAGATAATATTGTCTCAAAAAAGTCTGTAAATATTGTATTTAAGGCTATGAATGAAGCGTAAGCTTCATGACATATGGAGTAAGAATGTATCTTGCAAGTTAAAAGATGCAACTGCAAATCAATTGACAGTTGGTGGTGTAGAGGCTGAATTTACTTATAAAACCATGGAAAATCCTTAATTTGATCAATGCTGGTGAAAACCATTTTAAGACTCCCCTAGAGTTGTAGGCCCATAGAACAACCATGATAGGTGGGCCTAACATATGGACAACAAACAGGGGCAAACAAGAAGCAAATCAACAATTGAAGCTGGGATTTGCTACTGTGTTAATGCATCGAACTTAAAGCCAATTAGCAATATGTGGAGAGGCCCAAGCTACTAATAATGCAAAGAAACCCAAACTTATATGGGATAATACTGTTAAGCAATGTGGAAATTAAAAAAGTAGATGGTGAAATGAATGCAGCATTTCATTTATACATGATGGTGCAACACTAATGTCACCAACTAGGTGGTCTGGCTTGAACCTCCTACTGTCCACCACATAATCATTTGTTGTAGTATTGGGGGTTGCCTTTTTGTAAACTCTTGCTTTTGCAACCTTATTTTTTCGCTCTAGTGACTTGCAACAAATTAATGCTTTAACCTTGTATCATGTTACATGTGAAAAATAATTTTACATAGATTTTGGAAAGCCGGTAAGGGAAAAAAATCTCCTTGGAATCATATCTCTGCAGCTAAAAGCCAGAGCAGACCGGCTATGTCATATTGTTTAGGGGATATCCTTGTAATCATATCTCTGCAGCTAAAAGCCGGAGCAGACCAGAGATGTCATATTGTTTAGAGGAAAATTTTGAGCACACTGCAATCTACTTGGCATGAGTTTGGTGTCTCTATGTACAGATTCATAAATTTGGAAATGAGCTGTTTTCTTTACGTACTGTTACTCTTATGTTGACCTTTTGTGGTGACTTGCTTAAATTTCATGGCAAAGTTTCTTGATGAATGATGATGGCATGGATCTTCATTCAAAGTTTTTCTACCTTAAAGCCTTGTGTTTGCACCAAAGCCCTAGAACATCAAAATTTAAAATGAGGCACTGGGAAGTTTTACTCTGCATTTAGACCTTAAGGGCAAGTGGTGACCTTTGGGATTTTTACAGCTACAACTACTAAAGATGAACTTTTAACTCAGTTGTTGGTGGGTTCATCTTGCAGATTGTGAGGGACTTGGTGGTAATTCAGGTCAGTTATGCACTGATGCAGTTGTGACATCTGTTCATAGATCCAGTGATCAATTCAGTGGCGATGGCTGCTCAAACCAGATGTCAGGGCTCCCACCTTTATGTAACCTCGATATAGGGGTTATAGAAAGTCTTCCACCAGAACTTCTTTCAGAATTAAATGAGATCTATTGTGGGAAGTTGGTTGATTTGATTGCTGGAGGTAAAGGGGAAGCTAAAAGCTTCACCAGTGCTTTACAGGAAACAACCAAGGGTAAGATTTTGATTTTCTTAGCTGGTTATGCATGTATATCTGCTGTATGTTTTTTGGAATGCCTCACCGACATATGGGCCCTGTTTAACAATGTGCAACAGCCGAAGTGAAACCTCCTCCATCTTCTGATCATGTCAAGATGCCTATAGAAGTTAAGGTAACTCTTCCATTAGAGCTTTTTATTTTCCTTGACGGTTCCTTTAGAGTTTAGATGTACTTAACGAGTCCCTATCTCAATTGATGAAACTGTCACAGAGTATCTTTTGAAGTTTTGTTTACCATATGAGTATACCCTTAGTTTTTAAACTTGTAATAAACAAGTTGTTGGTTTCAATTTTTGGTTTTGGTTGCTAATTTTTGACAACGAAAACTAAAACATCTGCAACAGCCACGATACTGAAATAAATAGATATTTTTGTTTAACCAAAGTATAAATATGCATTCTGGTTGTTTTAAACTTCAATTCATTAGATCACAAACCAAAAGAAAAAACCTTTAGATTAATTTGTTGAGCAATCAGCAATCTTCTCTTCTGTCCAGACTTTTGATAGAATTGCATGTCATTTGCTGGACTATGGTAAGTGAATCATTTCTGAAATATTTGATGGTTCTTGGATGTGATAAATAAATCAAACCAGAAGAGTAGGAAAGTTGGTCTCAATAAAATTTCTTTTGCTTAGTCATCGATATACTAAATTAAAATGGTCATAGCCAGGTTGGTCTCTTTCATCTAATAATTTTCAAATGCTGTAGCAAGATCACTAATATAACCCTTAAGTTGTGTGAAGTAAAATGTAAATGTAAGAGCAGATATTGAATGGTGAACTAATGGGGGATTTGGAGAACCTAAACACAGGGGTAAGTATACATATGAAAATTTGTGCATGCATTTTGAAGGATAATTAAGATAAAGGGTGTAATGGCTGTTTAAAGATATATTAAATTTCATAACCACTACTTTCCACTTTGCGTTCTTTCATGTCTGGAAAAATAAAGATAATTTTTTTTTTTTTTAAATATATATTGAGTGCACTTGGCTAAATTTTTAATTTTTATGCCTGCAAAGGAAAAGCAGCATGTAGCAGAGGAAAGGCAGGCTGTTCTCATCTCTGGGGCTGAGTCCAACAACGTGGCTGTTTCCACTTTAGAACTTAAGAAGGCCGATTTGATGCCTTCATCTCTCAGTCAAGTGGACAGATCAGTGTTACAGCAATTGCCTGATGAATTGAGAGTTGACATAGTTGAGCTGCTTCCTGCACACAGGAGGCAAGATTTCTCTTCAAATGCTGCTATTAGCACTGTTACAGTAACTAAGAATGAACCTTCAAGTCCCAAGATTGCTAAGAATCTACTCAGAGCAGATGGTAACCTCTGGATTGGTACTCCTCCTCCATGGGTTAATCAATTCAAAGCCAGCAGTTTCTTGATGTTGAACATTCTTGCTGATATGTACTATAAATCAAGGTCAACTAAGACTTTATCTTCAATACTGCAATGCACTATTGCTGAATCACTTCATCCTTTAGATACAAGATGTGAGGGTTGGAGTGATGCCATTGACAGCTTCTGCGAACTTCTCAAGCAGTATATTAAACTGAAGCTAGAAGTGGATATTGAAGAGATCTATGTCTGTTTTTGTCTTCTAAGAAGGTAGGCATATGTTTCTTGTTGAAGTTTCCCATGTGGAAAAATATCAATAAAACATCTATCTCATAAGCATAAGCTCTTTCTTCTTTATAGATGTTTATTGGGGCAAAAGTTGCTACAGGTGCAATATTGATATGGTGGCTGGCTTGGTTTTAGCCAAAAGATAGCAATCATATGCATCCTTTGGTGCATTTGATTAAAAGGATCTTAGTTGTGACAAGATTTCAATTGAAATTGAGGTTTTATGTGCTTATTGGGGGGTGGGGATGCAAATCTCCCCCTTATCCTTTTTTGCATCTTCTTTCAGTCTAATATATATGTTGATGGTATTGCTTCAGGCTAACAATGAAGTCACATTTTTTCTTAGAAGTGTACAATATAGTCTTTCCATATCTTCAGGTCAGTGGCTACATTCCTGTTATTCATTTTAAGGTTCTAATTTGAAAAGATTATTACCTTGGGTTAATAATTGATCAAATATCAATCTGCCAAGAAATATTACCTTAGGATTTTCAATTCTTTTGAGATTCATTCATTCGTGCTGTTATATTATGTGCACTGATTCAAGGTTTTTAACTTTGGATCTTTGACATGATTTTTTACATGCAACATGTCAGGCATCTGTTAATGAAAACTATGGTGGAAGCCTGCATCTACCACAAAATGAATAGTTCCTTGTCATGGAACTCCTTAACATTTTCACATTGATGCTCTGTCTCCATCATTTGCAATGGAAACCAATGGAAGAGAAGCATTAAACTTTTGTGTTTCACATCTATGGGTAAGAATGGATCCCTATTGATTATTGAAAATATGTTGTGATATTCTGGAGAATGTTTGTTTTTTGTCTCACAGTTATTCTAGTTTCCATTTCATAAGTCTAGTGGCCTTTTGGTTGATATGAATTTTTTCTTTTTCATTAGGAGGTTGGACCACACTACATAAGCCTCCTCTTCATATTTCACTTGCTATGGAAACCAACTGTGAATCTTTAATCACTGACACTGCATGATGATTGATCTAATTTATAAATCATTAACTTATTTTTGTCTTTTAATTTATTGGTCCATGTATCTGTTCAGCATGTTATGTCTTGTGGTAGATCTTAAGCATTTTCTCCCTGTCCTATGTAATCTGGTTTCATCTTTACTTCCATTTTAACCTTATACTTATCCTAAAATTTGCCTAAGTCCCTACTTTGTTCTTTCTTTCCTTTCCATTTTTCTTTTTGGCATATTCAAAGTTGTAAATTCAACACTATCATATGAACTTTATAATCAAATTTGATTCAAAATTTTTATCAAAAAAGAAAAAAAAAAAGAAAGAAGATTCAAACTTTAATCTCCTTCATGAGATGCATTTTATCCACAATTTCTCTTTAATATTTTTATTAGTTAAATCTTGTCGTTTCCTGTGATTCCTTTTCTATTCTCATGATTCATGAAGTCACTTCCGTAATAAGACTTTTCACAAATTTTGGAAACAATTAAAATCCAGCTGTTAACCTTTTGTATGATTATGTGAGTAATATCATCTTATTAGTTGAAAAGCATGCAAATTTTTGTATTTCACTTTTTTTCTTCTACAAAATTCATACACAAAGAAACCTGATGATATTGGGTATATTATTAACAGCTATTGGTTGACAAAGGGTTTATTACCTGACGGATATGGCAGTGAAGCCTTTGACTGCAGGACTTGCAGAGACGTTCTTGTGTTTGCTAGCAGGAGTCCACATCTATTATTGAAGATTTGTGGTGCTGACAGATTTAAAGGTAGGATCTTCAAGCGAATCCTTTTGAATGATATTGATAGCCTGTCTTAGTGTAAATAAAATCTTAATGTTATTCAATATTTGTTGGAAAGTAGATAACAATCAGTTCAATACTTGATAGATTTGTGCAACCGCGCTGCGATGAAGAGCCAGAGTAAAATTCCAGAGCAATAGCGTGAATATCAATGGAGCAACTTCTCAAACTTGCTAGTCACAGAATAATTGTGAGTCCACCTTATGAAGATGAGCATATCCCAACGATGAACTATTGCCGAGTAGTTCGCTCAATCAAGAGGCAAGGTATATTGTTGGCACAAGGCAACTGGGATGGGCATCAACCTTTAGCTATCTTGTTGGCACGTCTTCTATCTCTTTCCCCAGTTAACCTTAAACAGGATAATGGAAGTTTTTAATGTAAATTTATATTGTTCAATTATCTTGTTAAGATATACAAACGTGTTGGAATATATTTAGCCTGTAGCTAAGTTCTGAAGTGCCCTCTTGGTTATTTTGTCTAAAATATCATGGTTATATATTCTACACGCTGTAACAAGACCATAGAATTCTGGCTAATAAGTAAATAACAGTTAGTTTGGTTGGAATGATGACTAGAACATTACCAAGACTCGAACCTAGACATGTTAGAAATCAAACATGGTTGCTATGATTCTTTAACCGCAAGGATGGAAGCAGGTTATGGTAATTAACAGTTGGTTGGATCATACTATTAAGGGCAGAAATCCCATATTATTGGTAGGCAGTCTTTACTATTTTTGAGGTGAATTGGTTCCTTACATATTTGACATTCCTATGGGCAGTTATATAGATTTCTTAAAATAGTGTTTTTTCTTGTTTTATTTTTTATAAGATAAAGTATTTCATAGTATGTCCTGTGTAGACGGCAAACATTTAGGATCCATGATCAGTTGATTTCCTGTGGGACCAGGGTCAGCCCCTGATCATGAGGCTTTGGCATTTGTAGCCTGCGGCTGCTACAGAAAGTTTGAATGGCAAGATACACCCCTACCTTAATATGTGGATCGTGAACTGAGGCATCTAATATGGACAGGCATCTAACATGTCATAATCATAGTGTGAATAAGATTTTCGTAACGGGTCAACAGTTTATGCATGTAGCTGTTAGCTGTATGTTCAACTTCGTTGAGTCGTGGGCTGTTGCACAACATTTTCTTTGCATCTGTCACGTGTTCTTAACTCGCATGCTGCGCTTTGCACGTGACTTGACTATGTGTTGGTAAATAAAATTTATTAGAAGATTTCAAACATGTCTTTGTTCAACTTGAATAACCCGAATAATGATAGTATTTTTTTCCCCCCTGTTGTATCTGGCAAGCCTTTTTCAATGCTGGAAATTATTATATTTGACTTCGTGTCACATTTACAAAGAATACAACTATATTTTATTAGGGGTATATCAACAAGTTGGATTGCGATTTTATTTGGGGTATGGTTATGGCAGCAAAAAATGTGTCAAGTCCATACAAATCACAATGTGTGTTTAGTTTGATTGTTTGTATGTAGGTTTTTTTTTATTTTTTTATTTTTTTTATTAACTGATTATAATGTTTGAAAATATTAATTTATAAATTGATTTTAGTTTATTAAGTAATAAATATTAATTATTTTATTATTTTTTATCTTAATTATACAATAAAAAATAATTTTTACTCATCCCTTATCCCACCTTATTTACATCTCATACAACTCAAATTTAAGATTTTTTATTTCTAATGAAAAAAATTACTATTGAAATTAGTTATTAATTGTTTTTAATTGTTAAACTGAACAAAATTAGTGTTTTAAATATTAAATTAATAATTTTATATGATTTTAATACATTTTTGTGTGGCTATAATTACACTCCTTTGTTGGACATGAATTAATTCTTCAGGTTTGAGTATTCAAGTCTAATTCGATTTAACTAAACTCCACCAACCTTTTGAATTCCGAAAAACTTAATTATAGCTTGAAAAGTTCAAGCGGACCTGTTGAATTCAAATACTTAACAAGTGTCTCGTTCACACTTCCAAGACACAGTTGACCGATTGATGTTGGGTTAGCTTGAGTGGGGAATACTAACTGGACAAGCAAAATCGCCGACATGGATGAAGATGGAAAAATGGACCTAACTTCCTCATGAAAGTGGAATTTAGGTCGAATAGTAAAACAATTTTAATTTATTCATGGCCTAAAGTCACCATGACAACGGAAAAGGTGAATGTTGCACACTATTTTCCCACGTATTGACCAATTCTCATCTCAATCTCCCAAACATCTCGTTTGTCAAAACCGTAGGCTATACGTTTTCAAACACCAAACTCCGCCAAATCCCAAAAACACATTCATGCCTTTCTTTAAATAGCCATTATCCTCCATCCTACCACCCTCATAAATATTACACTCCATACCACCACCTAAGCTACAAGCAACAAGAGAAATTAAGGGGGGAAAATGAGGCATCATTCTTTTGTATTGGTTTTGAACGTTGTTTCTATCTTGATCTTGTTTTTGTTGCTCTCGAGTTCGTTGCATGTTGAGAGCTTGAGACATCTGAAAGATCATGAATCTTCTTCTTCTTCGTCGTTGATAAAGGGCATCAATTTAAGCAAAGCGTATTCAGGGCCAAGCCACAGCGGTCGCGGCCACTAAGGAAGGAAAGGCTATTGGCTGGCCTGCGGAATAGCAAGCCATGTTCTTGTGCTGAAGGAAGTAATTAAAATGCTATGTATTCAGGTTTTGAAGTGTTTCTTTTTCATTTGATATACAATATATTCTTTGTTCTGTTTATCCAATTGATGTTATTTGGTTCTTCTTACAGATCGTTGTAACAATGAAAGTATAACTTAAATAAATTATTTCTTTGGATTATATTCGACAAGGCTACAAATAGTGTTAGAATGTTATGTTTATAACATGACACGTTAACATGAGACCTCTATATTTTGTAGGCATCATTTTGTTATTAACTTGGAATATGCCCAGGTCTTATATATTCTCGTGATACAAAAAAGTTTCCCCATATACACTACTTTTTTTCAGATCTCTCCAATCCCTTCTCTGTTTCTTTGGAAAAATAAGGTTTTTGATACCACGAAAATCTGTAACATTCATAGCGCCAAAATGAATCCCTATTACATTTGAGGATTTCAGGGATTGGGGTTCGATTTATATATTTCACTGTCAAACTTTGGACACAAGTGAACCTGTAGATCTCAGTCTTCTTAGATGATTATTGTTATGTTTGCTTTTAATCTTAATCTCGACTTTAGCTGCTCTAAAATAGTGTTACAAGATGAAATTCACCTTGGACCCTCTACAAGGGGTCTTGCCAGAATATGATTCCTGTAAAAGAAAGAATATGATGAGTTTTATATGAGGAACATGAACATTGATTGATATATCTTTCAGTTTAATAAATTACATAACATATTTATTTAAAAATTATTATTTTTTAGTTTAAAATGAAAAGTATATAAACTTAAAGATATAGCCCTATTCACATTAATAGTTAAACCCTAAAATCTTCTAATTTCAACATTAATAATATGTTTAGATCAAGAAAAACAGAGAGAAAAGAATAAGAAAAAAAAAGTATGAGAGAGGTTTTTTTTAACCTATTATAATATTAAATATTATATTTTAATTAGTCAAAAAATAATCTTCTTCCCTCCCCTCTATTTCCCCTCAACCTAAACATATTATAAGGGATTTTGAACCAACCATTGCATGTGACTTAAGTTTGACGAAGAAAATCGATTGAAGCTGGAATGTAGTTACGGTTGATATTTTGATTTAATGCTGGGTTTGGTGGGCCTGAATAGTTGGGAATAGACCAGAAGAATGTCATTCCAATGTCCTATTTAATTCCTCTATTCGGAGTGGAATAAAATGCTTTGATTAATTAGCAAGCTTTCCAGTTGGATATTTCTTGTAATTAAGATATAAGACATAAGAACAATACATACCTCTTTTATCTCTTAAAGATTAATAGAAATTTGAAATAAAAAAAAAAGATTAATAAAAATATTATTTTAAAATTATATTATTTTAATAAATATTTATTAAAAAAATTAAAATATTTTATTTTTAGAACATAAATTAAAATATTTTTTTATCATTTTTTCACTTAAGTTTTTTTTTTTTTTAAAGTAAATCGCAACAAGCACTATCCCATGAGATATTTAGACCCATTAAAGAGGGCATCAGTTTGAAATCAAATAGAAACTTGGAAGGGGGCATTCCCATTCTAATCCATTCCCAACCATTTCAGCACACCACAGCCACTATTTTAGTGCTGAATTCAACTTTGACTAACAATTCAAAGAGCCCTTCCTTCCTTTTTCCAAATTTACAATGTAAACAAATCAATCTCTAGGTTCGATTGAGCTCTCGGTAGATGCAGCTGCAGCGGTTCAAGAAAATATTTTTTACCATCCTTCAAACTCTATCTCAATAAAAATCAAATCTAACATAAAATGAAGGAATGCAGATTTTAGATGGAGTTGGAAAAAACAAAAGGTTTTTTATTGTATAGTATGATAGAATTAGTGCAGTGCAACAATTTTTACTTAATAAAAAAAAGAAAAGATCAAAACTTTAAGAAAATGCGTTAAAGCAAATCTAATCAAATATCAGAATCGAAAATCTTTCTCATACACAGCACAGCGATCTGTGGCCATGTCAGAAGGTGTCCTAAGATTTTCTGATTTTCATCATCTCCATAAAATCGTATAAAAAAAAAAAGCAAAGAAGGAATCAGAAAGAACGTAGCGAGTAGATTTTTGATCACATGAATTTGATCATCACCCGTCAATATAACTTTCATCATCTTTTCCCCATCAAATCAGTCACAGATTCCACAAAAGAAATAAAATTGAAAAATGGGTTTGTAATCTTGGTAGACTCGAGTCCAGAAAACTCAGCGTAAAAGAAAGGAGAAAAAAAAAAAATAGTGAGAAGAAGAAAAACTCCATACATGCAGAGGAGGAAGAGGAAACAGCTATGGCGGCTTTTAAAGGGAGGGGATTTGACGCCCTCAAACCCTAGAGATGTCAGTACATGATTCCGACTGTTTGGTCCTAAGAATAAGGTTGTTCTTGATTATGCCATCGCTTGTTTGGTTCATAAGCGCTCGGATGAACAAGGGGAAAGAAAAACAAAAGGCCAAACACCAAGTTGCACGCTATGTTACGATGGCAAAAAAAAAAAAAAGGTTAAAAGACCAATGTGGTCCTCAACTTTCAAAAATTATCAAAGTATTTCTTGAACTTTATTTTTTAGTACTAATTTTGTCCTTTTGGTAGTTAAATGCTAACTTGAATGGTAGTTCAACAAAAAAAATAAATTTTATTTTATTTCTAAATTGATTTAATGATGGATGTTTCGTTAGCATCCACGTAAACATTTTTAATCCTACTTGAAAAGGGGGACCATTTGATTTCAAATTATGTAATTAATGTTATGTCTAAACATTAAATCCTAATGAAAAGCAATTAACTCATATACTTAGTTAGCTCACAAAGCATTAAAGTACTTGATGTCTAAATATTTATAGTAATTAAAATAATAAATAGATTTTCCCTTTTAGTAATAAAAAACGTCAATGTTGAAGAGGGAGCTCCATGCTTGAAGATCTTGAGCCCCAAGATTTGGACTAGAAAGTGCAACTTGAAATTAGATTGCTTTGATGGAGAAGTCTATGAGTTGCATTGGAGAAGTAGGAAAAGGATAGAGAAGGGGATGGAAAAGGATAAAGCAGAGAGGATGATTGAGAGAAGTTAAGAGAAGAAGGAGAGGATACCCTTGTAATTTGACATTTATAATGTGTTTTCATTAATTAATTGTTTTTCAATAATTAAATTTGGTGGGTGGGACTATAATCCTAGATGAGAGTAGCTTTGTAATTTTATTAGTTTAATATATTATCTAGTCAATGGTACCTCATTTATGTAAGGTTAAAAAAGGTATTTGTGATAGTTTAAAAAAAGTTTGTTTTAATTAAAATTTTTTCTCATAAATTCAAAATTTAATTATGCCATAGTATTCAATATATTGGTTAAATCTCAATTTTGGTATCTCAACTTTAGTATAAACTTTTGATTTAACTTCTAAATTAAATAAATTCTATTGTGGCACTTAAAATTTAAAATTTGACTTTTTTAGTGTTTTTATTAAATTTTAATTTATACGGACATGTTAATTTACGTTGAAACCTATTTTTTTCGTACAAATTAATCAGGTGAGAATTTCACGTGACAACAATTGATGATGTGAGCAATTAAGATTCATTGTCCATATTAGCCATTAAAACTTATTAAATAACAAAATTACAATTAGGTTAAACCTAAATTTTGGTCCTTGAACTTTTGGACCAACTCCTAATTTGGTCACTGAACTTAACAAATCCCTATTTTGAGATAAAAATATAATCGAAATTTAAAACTTTCAGGACAAAAATAGAAATTTATTTAGTGTAAGATCAAATTAGGGATCCATATCATAATTGAAGGACCAAAAATGGAAGTTTAACCCAATATATTTCCTAATTCCAGGAGTACAGTCGAAGGTTGGCTATGAAGAGCAATTTGGTCCCAGATAGCTTCCATTTCGGCATAAAAACTAGTAACCAACATGGTTGATAAAATTTGTATTGTAAAACATACCAATT
>BPVZ01000166.1:233941-246372 GCA_020521535.1 Rubroshorea leprosula | reverse complement strand
TTTGCTTTATGTATCAGTATTGTCAAATATATCACCATTGTCTCAACTGTTGGATTTGTGAAATCACTGGCATCAAAATTGTGTATAAGTTGATCCTGCCTCATATGTTCATACGTATATGTAAAATTTTTCTTTGCTATGCTAGTATATGCTTTATCTGCAACATTGAAATTGGTCTGACATTCCCATCGAATTTTTTCCCAATTCAAAAATTCAAACAGTCAGGTGATGCGTGGTTCTTAGATTCCGTGGAGCAATCGTTGGGCTTCATCTTGGCAGACGAGGGCTTTGATGTATGGGTCAGCAATGTGCGTGGCACACGTTGGAGTCATGGACATACATCTTTATCTGAGAAAGATAAGGTAGTTAAAATCTTTACCTTTCCTGGGGTGTCAGGATTCTGTGGTTGGCTGTGCAGACAATGCAAAGCCTCAACATGATTGGAGGATAACATTAAGGTTCTGGGTTGAGGATAGCATGATAGAGTCCATGTGCATTTAAAGCTTCATTTAAGAGATGAAAATTTTTCTTTGGGAGGGATAAGGGGGTTTACCCAATAAATTTAGCAAATTTTTTAGAAAGCCCTTAATAGTATATGGTTGAAGGCAATCCCAGGTACTCTGTAATATCACTACACTGACTATTTGCTTCTCTTACAGGACTATTGGGATTGGAGTTGGCAGGAATTGGCTCTATATGATCTTGCAGAAATGATTCATTACATAAATTCAATAACAAAGTCCAAAGTTTTTATTGTTGGACATTCACAGGTTTTACTCAGTTTTTATGCAGTTTACGTGTGTTGTTGTCTTGGCCATGTTAGGTTACTTATTATATTCATTTTGCTTATAGGGTACAATTATGTCTTTGGCTGCTCTCACTCAACCAGAAGTAGCAGAAATGGTTGAAGCTGCTGCTCTTTTGTGTCCAATATCATACTTGGAACATGTCAGTGCTCCACTTGTACTAAGAATGGTTGCAATGCATCTTGATCAGGTATGTCCTGACCCTAATCAATTTTCTTGTGTCACCTGATGAAAATGTTTTCTGGTTATTATAATGCTCAGACATCTTGTTTTTCTGACAGATGGTTGTTGCTATGGGCATACACCAACTGAACTTTAGAAGGTTTAATTATGCTCAGCTGTCCTTTGTTTTCTTCCTTCCCCTTATATCTTCTCAACTGTTGTCAAATATTATTAGCAAAAATGTGTGTCTTATTGTCTAATTAGAAAGTTTAATTATATTGTTTCGTTTATTTTATTTTCAGTGATGCATTGGTTAACCTTGTGGATTCTATATGTGATGGCCATGCAGATTGCAATGATTTTCTAACTTCTATAACAGGTCTTCTACACTTTCTCATTGCTTGTGATCAGCAATTTTACCCATTTGTTCTTCATACTGTAGTGCTCATGAAGGGATCCAAGTCAAAATTACTCTCCCTCAGTGCATAGTCTCGAATTTGAAGTCATCCTTCTTGAAATTATGCCTTTGTAATTGAACAAAAAGAATTTTGTTGTTGTATAGGCCACGTAGTTCTGGTAACCAAACCTTGGCCCTAGAAAGAGCTGAGTGGCAAAGGAGAAGTTGATGAAGAAAGTTTTTGTAAACGACCCAATTCAACCTCAAAGTTTTGGAGAAACTGAATATAAGAAATTTTTCGAAGTGATCCAATTCAACCCGAAAGTTTTCGAGAAACTTAATCTAATTTATCTGGGAGGGAAATTTGTAGTCTACAGTTGATAAAACTGTAACCATGTTGTTGTAAGTTTTTGATATATGGGTCTGCAGAATGCCTGCTTTTGGAGTGAAAGTTTCACTTTTATTGGTGCAATGAATATTCTAACTATGATACTCATTAAGTGGCGTTTTATGTTTTAATTGGTTAGAAGATCACTTGCCTGCGATTACTGTGATCTATCTTTTTGTCAGTTTATATTTTAAGTTTTGTACCATCTAAAATCAGGATATTCTGGCATAAATTTTAGGACGTTCAATCCTAATCACATGATGGATGAGACCGAAGTGGGACCTACATTATGTTTCAGCCATCTCGTGACTGTGATTGGACATCCTAACATCTTTAATGCTAGGACATCCTGATTTTCTGCATCCTCTTGAACCTGTCACTCAAAGTGTCTGATAATACTGCAGGGAAGAATTGCTGCTTTAACAAGTCACGCATAGATTTCTACCTTGAATATGAGCCTCACCCATCATCAGCAAAAAACTTGCGCCACCTTTTCCAGAGTATGTTCTATACTCTTTTCTTTTGCCAGTCTTTTATTCTCGTTTGATTAGTTCTTTACATTTGTGATGCCCAATAATTTTCTTGTAATTAAGAGTTGATGACTTCATTCTTTCTCAATCAGCCCACTCCAGTCAATATCTTTTTGTTGCATGGTCCATATTTCATTTACTCAACTGTTTGATTTAATGTTTTATTCCATATAGATTTGTTGATCTAACTTTTTTGTGCACAAATTAAAATTTTGAACTAAATGTTTAAATTATTAAAGATATTTTCTTTGATCTATTTTGTTATAGATTTCACATTAATTTGAAATTTGACGAACATAATTGAATAATGCACATGTGCATGAATGTCTGTTAAATTTGAGAATTTATTTAAAAGAGGTATATACACAAAATTGTATAACTTTGTAACTTGTCTGTATGGTTAATAAACTTGAATTGCTTTATTAAAGTCTTGTTTTCATAATTAGCATTTATCTGCGTGGGTTAGTTCAATTCTTATCCCTATAAACCAAATCTTCTATCTTCTTCTTTCCTTTTGATGATTGTGGTATCTAGCATAGGGTGAACTTTTCTTTTTCAACTTCTACCAAAGAGTTACAGATGAAAAATTAATGCTGCCAACAATATCACAAGGCTGTTCACATTCCTTTCTCTGTATATGTCCATGCACCCCCATTTTTTTTAAGAATAAGTTGTTTATTGAATTTGATTCCTGCTAAGTCATTCATATTCTTTCTTTTATATCTGGCAGTGATCCGCAAGGGTACTTTCTCCCATTATGATTATGGAATGTTCAAAAACTTGATGGTGTATGGTCAGACAAAACCCCCAACATTTAACCTTAGCCGCATACCCAGCTCATTACCTTTATGGATGGGTTATGGAGGCAGTGATGCTTTAGCAGATCCAACGGATGTACAGCACACTCTCGATGAATTACAGTCCAAGCCAGAGTTGCTTTATCTGGAGAACTATGGCCACATAGACTTTGTTGCAAGCACAAAAGCAAAGGAAGATGTCTTTGATCACATGATCAGGTTTTTCAGGTCACGGGAAAAGTCAAGTAGTTTATAATATGGTGTCCTTAGATGTACCTTTTTAGTTATTTGTGTATATAATGTAATCATCACACTTTATAAGTGAACAAACAAGAAAAGCACTGGAAAGAGATTGTAACTTGTTTGATTCATGTGCAGGTGTTTGATCCCGAGGGGATAACCGCATGAAAAATGCTTTGAAGTG
This sequence comes from Rubroshorea leprosula, assembly GCA_020521535.1. Lineage (NCBI taxonomy): Eukaryota > Viridiplantae > Streptophyta > Magnoliopsida > Malvales > Dipterocarpaceae > Rubroshorea > Rubroshorea leprosula. The sequence continues at coordinate 242,868 of BPVZ01000166.1, read as the reverse complement.
TCTTATTTAATTTGCTGCTTTTTTTTTTATTCCTTTTTTTGTTAACAATTTTTGTGTGCGTCAGTTTTTGATCTTAATTGCAAATCAATAGACCAGATGTGAACTTTACCAAGTTTAAACCACAATTGAAAGTATTTTTCAATACTAAACCTCTCAGAATTTAAAAACTACATTGATTTTTTATTAATTTAGAAGTGAGTTGGATTAGGTTTTGAAAAGAAAAAATTCCTTCAATGCTGTTTTTATATTCATAAGTTTTAAACCTGAGATTTTATTTTTAAAGAATAAATTTTTTTTTATTCAAATCAACAAACCGTAGAGTCACAATTGAGAGTTTTGAACTTGTGTTTTAGGATGGTGGTTTGCACAATTTTTTCGTCATTTGGCCAATTCAATGGGTTTCTCGTGTGGTTTGTCTCACCGCTAAAAAATTTTCGACTTGTAGTCCACTGGAGGCTAAATCCTCTCCAGTCACTTTGATGATGTTTATTAAAAGATTTTGGGGTCGATGTTATCCTTGGGCTGTTATGGCATGTAATGTTCACAAAGAAGATTGAGAGAAAGGAATGTTTGGTTTTCAAAATGATTTTGGGAAAAGGAAAAGAGGGATCTTATCATTCCTCAGAGGGTAAGTTGAGAGTCCTTCACGTCTGTCATCTAACCATCTAAGATTCTAACTTTCGTTTGAGACTGACTACATTTTCCCGTCCAGGCAGAAAAAAATAAAACAAAATGAATTTAATACAAAATTCTTCTTAGTTTTGGTGTCAAATATACACTAATTTTATTAAAGAAAGATTAAATAGATGCACATGATTATACTTTTTATTAACAATTTTTAAAAATTTTATGTTTGTCAATTTTAAATGTAAAATTTTATCTAATACTTATAGATTATATAATTTATATTAGAAGTATTTATGAACCAAATCTTCTAGTTCAAGTGGTTGGTTCCAACCTTGTGGCACTTGGATTGAGGAATATCACTTCTAGTTTTCAATCTTTGAGGGTCACTTGGAATGTCGTCCTCTACTTTTAAAACATACTTTATTGTAATTCTTTCAATTAATTAATTCCGTTATCTCAAATGAAAATACTGAAATGAAACTGTGTATTTGACTCATTCTTATCTTTTGTAGTAGAGAATTTGTTTTCATAAACTTTGCTAAACATGCACTAACCTCTTAATATTAGCAATTTTAATTATTTCACTTTATTTTCATTAGATTAATAATTAGAGTGTTTTTTTTAATAATTACAAAATTTCCCAACTTGGCGAATGCATGGAGCTGGTAGTTTGTGTGATGAAATCATTAAAATCATTTAAAAAAAATTAAAAACATTGTACTTCACTCATTTTTATTAAAGTTTATTATTTTGTAGTTCAAATTGTAAAATATCAATCATTAAAGGAGTCATCTAAATCTATTATTATGAAACTCTTCATTATTCAATGATAAATATTTTATAATCTAATAATATAGTCTAAACTATAAAATACTTTTGTTGTTATTAATACCTTAACATTAACCTTTGCTGATTAGGATAAAAAAAAAAAAAAAGAAGAAAAAGAAAAAGTTGCGCTGCCTGCATGTACAATATCAAAAGAAGATTCTTAGGTGCAATTTGTAAGGCACATGTACCATTGAAATGTTGTTAGGTTTGCTCGTTGTTAAGATGGATGGAAGTCTCTAGCCAAGTCAAGTTCTCATTGTGAAGTAAAGAAATATTTCATGCAATTATATCGACGTGGTCAATGTACACTAGTATATTATTATATCCGTACTTTTCATTCTACTTTTAGCCGCCATTTTCCGGGTTGGAATTTAACTGAAAAAATTATTTAAAAAAATTAATGGGGATAAGTTCGAACAGGACATGCCCTTGAAGGAGTTCTGATGTGTAAAGCATGAGGCCGTCAAGTCTATCTAACAGTCTCATTCTCTATTCATTCGTCTCTTTGAAATGAGCAGGTACACTGTTATCAAAATGATTATTTTTTCGTTAAATGCTGGAGGTGTAGGGGGTGGGGTGGCGAGAAGGGAGATTAGAGATCTGGTCCATAAAAAAGATGTGGAGTTTTTAGCGGGACAAGAAACAAAGTTGGAATCTATTAATGATCAGATTTGTCGAATTATGTGAGGTAGAAGGGAGTACGATTGTGAATTTAAGCCATCATTTGGAAGATCTGGGGGTCTCTTGTGTATCTGGGATCCACAAACTTTTAAGGAAAGGGTGTTTGCTTGTAGCAATTTTTTGGGAATCTTTGGATTTTGGGGGCAAGAGAAGGTTCCTATATACATTGTTAATGTGTAGTCACCATGTGATTTAAATGGTAAAAGATCTCAATGGGATGAACTGAGGAACTTAATCACTACCAATAGAGGCAATTGGTGTGTTGTAGGTGATTTTAACGCTATGAAAAAGCATAAAAAATGTACTAGAAGCAAAGGAAGTGCTAGAGAAATTACAAAGTTCAAAAATTTCATCATTGATTTTGGCTTGATTAATTTACCATTAATAGGAAGAAAATACACATGGTATCATCCAAATGGAACCTTGATGAGTGGATTGGATAGATTTTAGTCTCGGAGGAATGGCTACTGAATTGGGAAGATGTGAGGCAATGGGGATTGAGAAGGTCTATCTCGGATCATTGTCCAATTTTGCTAAAGAACCAAAAAGTGGACTGGGGCCCTAAACCTTTTAAGTTCTTTGATGTGTGGATGAAGTGGCCAGGATTCAAGAAGTTAGTATTGGATTCTTGGTCATCTATTGAGATTCATGGGTGGAAAGGCTACATCTGAATGAGAAATTGAAAAGATTGAAAGGTGCTCTAAAGAATTGGAGCAAAAATTATACAATGGAGGTGGATGAGAAGATTTCTATTATAGAAGATAAAATTGTAGAACTTGATAGGAAAGGAGAAGGGCAAAGCCTTATTATGGGAGAGGTGCAAACCAAAAAATAAGCATTTGTAGAGCTCTCAAAGAATGTTAGAATCAAAAATAGGATATGGCATCAGAAACTTCAAAGATTGTGGTTATGGGAAGATGATGCCAATACATCTTTCTACCATAGATGCAACAAGAGTCGATTGATGAAAAATGAAATAAACAACATTATGGTTAATGGTTGTCAATGTGTTGAGGTGGATGACATTAGAGAGAAAATTGGTAAATATTTTGAATCCTTGTGTAAGAATGAAGAATGAGTTAGACCAACACTTCATGGGGTGAATTTCAATCAAATATCTGAATCATAGAATCAACTGCTCACAGCTCAATTCTCAAAGGACAAAATTAAAGTAGCAATTTGGGGTTGCGATAACTTAAAGGCATCAGGTCTTGATGGTTTTAACTTTAATTTTATCAAGAAAAATTGGGAGATAATCAAATGGGAAATCATTGATTTTATCAAGGAGTTTCATGACAAAGGAAGGATTGTCAAAGGCTTAAATGAATCCTTTGTGGTTTTGATCCGTAAAGTCAGTAATCCAAGAAAGATTAAGGAATTTAAGCCAATCTCATTCATCAATGTACGCTACAAAATTACGTCAAAGCTACTTACCAACAGATTGAGAAGAGTGTTGCAGGATGTAATCGGGGAAAATCGAATGGCTTTCATTGCTAGAAGACATTTGCTTGAGAATGTGGTCATTGCAAATGAAGTGCTAGCTAAGGCAAGGAAAAAGAATTGAGCTTGCTTCTTCTTTAAAGTAGATTTTGAAAAGTCATTTGACAATGTTTGTTGGAGTTTTTTGGATTTTATGATGGATAAGTTAGGCTTTAATGCAAATGGCGTTCTTGGATCAAGGAATGCTTGAGATTTACATCCATCTTTGTGTTAATCAATGGCTGCCCTTCTTGACAGTTTGGAACAACTAAAGGATTGAGACAAGGTGACCCTCTAACCCCTTTCTATTCTTAATTGTGGTCAAGGGCTTGAATGGATTAATCTTAGAAGTAGTTAAACAAGGACTTTTTGAAGGTGCTCGAATTAGAAACGGAGAGTTCAAACTCTCTCACCTGCAATTTGCTGATGATACTTTGATAATGGGTAGAGTAACAAAGGAAATATTTGGTATGAAATGTACTATAAAGTGCTTAGGGTTGGTGTTGGGATTGAAGATTAATTATGCAAAAAGCCAGCTAATGAGCACAAATGTTGAGGAGTGGACAACATAAATGGCATACTTGCTAAATTGCAAGATAGGCAAGATTCCTTTCAAATATCTTGGCACTCATGTGAGAGGTAATCCAAGGAGTATCCCATTTTGGAAGGGTCTTGTCGAAGCTTTTGATAAGAAGCTGTTCAGTTGGAAAGGTTGATACATGTCCATGGGAGGCTGGATTACTCTCATTAACTCTGTGATGTCCTCATTGCCCATGTTCCAAATGTTGACTCATCTTTTCCCAAAAGGTACGTTATTTATCATTGATTCCATTTGAAGAAGATTTCTATGGGGTAGTTGTGAGAATAACAAAAAGATTAATTGGGTTAAACGGAAAAGGTGTGCAGAGGGAAAAGAGATGGAGGCTTAGGGAGTAAGGATCTTAGGTGCTTAAATATTGCTCTTTTGGGAAAATGGTGGGTTGAATTATCTCAAGACTTAGGTTCCTTATGGGCTAGTGTTGGTGAAAAGTATGGACGAATAGCGAGAAACTAGGTTATTATGTTGGAGGAAGGAAAGGGAAAAGGCTTTGTTTGGTGGCAAAATATTAAGAAACTAAATAGTGTGGTGGTAGGAAAGGAGGGGTAGTTGTTAGACAATGTAAAATTAGAGTTACGAGAGGGGAATAGGTTAAGCTTTTGGCATGACAACTAGTTAGGGGTAGAAGCTTTATCTAACATATATCCAAGATTATTTCTTCTACCAACAGGTCAACAAAATATGGTTAGCCAAATGGGCACATGGTCTAATGGCCATTGGAAGTGGGACTTCAAATGGAGGCGTAATCTCAAGGAATGGGAGGAGAAACTAGAATTAGACTTGCTTGGTGTCATTTCCTTAGCCCAATGCAAATAAGAGATCAAAGACAGATGGGACTGGAAGCTGGATATCATACATGGATACTCAACTAGTTCAGTTTACAAATTGTAAAAGCCTTAAATCATGCAGCTGACGCACAAATCTCCAAGAAAGTCTAGAATCCACTGACCTCAAGTAAAATTAATGCTATGCCGTGGCTGTTAATCCAAAATAAATTGCCAACTAAATTTGAGTTATTCAAGAGGAGGGCCATAAATAGCTACAACATGACATCATGCTTTCTATGTAAAGAGGAAGTTAAGACCTTCAATCACTTATTTATACATTGTCGTGTTGCATATTCCTTATGGGGTATGTGCTTGTATTGGTGGGAAATGCAATCGGTTAGATTGAGATCCTGTTGGGAAGCTTTCTCTCAACATCTTGGACTAATTGAAGACAGGAAGCTTTTAAAAGGATGGGAGATTATATGGTATGTGTATCTTTGGTCTTTATGGCTAATTAGAAACAATTGTGTATTTAAAGGGAAGGAACTTGATGCTTAAAGGGTGTTTGACTGCATCCAAATCAGATCATGGGAATGGTTGAAAGCAAAGAGCAAGAACTGGTCATGCTCATTGACAGTTTGGCTTATAACACCACAAAACTGTCTAAAATACAGTGGGTAGCACATGAACGAAACAAGGGTATAGGCAATTCATTTATCAAAAATCACTAGAACTAAGATATGATGTAAGAATTTACACTCCTTCGTTACACATTTCATTACACACACTCCATCTCTGTTACTTTCCGTTAACTCCCAAACGCCCCCAATGAAACCTGTAATTTTATCCATTTTTCCTTCAAGCTTCAGAAAAAAGGACTTGAGGCTTTGAACTGAATCATAAACCCTCCAACACCCATTAGAGTAAAAGATACTAAAGGAAACAATAAAAGCTCAATAGTGCAAAGAGTACAAAGTTAGTCAATCAACATAGCACTTCAAACCCTTAACAAAAATGGTTCAAAAATTGAGAAAATTAACAACTACCCAGATTAAAAAAACCATGAAACCATGAAGAACTAAAGAAGACTGTTCCCATTAAAAGAGATAAAAGAAAGATTTAAACGGGCAAATCGCCATGGTGGAGAAAAGAGTTCGTAGGAACACAAGCTATTGGGTTCCTAAATGCGATTTCATCCACTTCTCCCTCAAGCTTCAGAAAAAAGGACTTGAGGCCTTAAACTAAATCATAAAGCCCCAAACACCCATCAGAGTAAAAGATACTAAAAGAAACAATGAAAACTCAACAATGCAAAAAGTACAAAGCTAATCAATCAGCATAGCACTTCAAACCCCCAACAAAAATGGTTTAGAAATTGAGAAAATTAACAACTACCCAAATTAAAAAAACCATGAAACCATGAAGATCTAGAGAAGACTGTGTCCATTAAAAGAGATAAAAGAAAGATATAAACAGGGCATACTGCCATGGTGGAGAGAAGAGTTTGAAGGAACCCAAGTTGTTGGATTCCTAAATCATTATCTTCAACCTCTAAATCCTTTCATTTGCTCTCCCTTTCCCCAACACCAAATATGGGTTCCTTTATAGCTTCCCCTTTGCTCAGCTTCATGCTCTGATGAAGAAGAGGAAAATGAGGCTGCAGATGATTAGGATGAGGATGGAGGTGAGAAGGAAGATTGATCTAGTGAGGACAATGAATAGAAAGAAGGAGAAAAGAAAGTAGAGAGAGAAAGAAAGGGCTGGGCTGGATACGTTTGGAATTAACATAATCTAATGGGGAGTGAGTGTGTGTAATGGAACAGGGTGTTTGTAGCATGTATCATTGTCCTTTAGGAAAATGATTAATACACCCTACGAAGTTACACAGTTCATTACACATTGATAATTTTTGTTACTTGCGCTATTAGCGATAACGGTTTCTGTTATTTGTGTTGTTAAAACTGACGGTTTCTGTGTGTGTAACTATGTAAGGTAGATGTATTATTGTCCAAGAATTTATGGGTTGGAGCACCCGTTATACTCTAAAATAATAAAAATTTTGCTGTTAAAAAAAAAAAGAAAGAAAGGTGCATGTGGATTGGTTAGCACCACGTAACAATTTTGTGCTGACGTAGAGCATTGATATATATTGGGCATGGGCCATGGCTAAATGCAAATGGTCATCTCAAATTCATGTGAGTCATACCCACTAAATCATATTAAGTTAGAATCTTATTTCCTTTAATGTTATATTGTAAAGACTAATTATTGTATGGGTGATTAACCTCCCACCAACACTACTACAAAAAGGCCCTATTTCGGTCAAGACCAATGACCGAATAGGGCCATATTTTGACTGAACAAAGTGTACTTCGGTCAAACTCAATGACCGAATTGTTGGTCCAAATAGGCTCTGTAGGAAATAAAATTTCGGAGAGAAATTCATCTTGATCGAAATTCAATACTATTTCGGTCAAAACTCTTGACCGAAACTTTGGCTGAGAAATCAATAAAGAAATCATTTATTCGAAGAAGTATAATGATCGAAATATTTAATTATTTTTTAATTCAATACTATTTCGGTCAAGACTCTTGACCGAAACATTGAGTGAGAAATCAATAAAAAAAAAATCATATATTCGGATAAATACAATGACCGAAATATTTAATTAATTTTTAATTCAATACTATTTCAGTCAAAATCACTGACTGAAATAATAAAACAGAATGCAAAAAAAAAATATTAATCAATTTTAATTTAAATGGTAAAAATTATAATAAAATTTGGTATTAAAAAAATCGATTTTAGCATCATCAATTATATACAATCATTATTTATTTAATTTAGTGACCTTTTTTATATAGTTTTTAATTATTATTATACATATTTACTAATAATTACAATTAAATATACGGATATGTACAAAAAAATGAAAAGAACACAAAAAAATTAAAATTTGTCAAAGGAGTCCAACATAATTACAATAATAAGTCAAATTGACAAAAGCATATAAATTAAAGTATGCAAATAAATTAACTAAATATAAAAAAAAAATAAAGATTTAAGGAAAAGTATTAAATGAAAATGGAAAATTACCTCCAAAATGTTGTCCCATTGTTCACCACCTTAAAAAACCTTGAAAATGAAAAATTAAATCATTAGTATACAATTAAAAAACCAATAGTATAATAAACATAAAAAATAAAAATAATTTTACATAACAAAACAATTGAAAAAATGAAAATATATCAGATGGTAAAGAAGGAATTAGCATTGGTTTTGATATGCGAAGATATGTATAAAACTTAAAGAGAAATAAAAATTGTGATGAACAACAAAAATAAAAAGAAAAGATGAAGAGATGAAGAAGTAATTAATGATAATTTACAAAGAATTATTGAAAGTTAGAAGAATAAGAGGTAAAGAAAAGACTTGAAGTTGGAGAGGAAGAAAGAAAACGAAAGAGAGATTGCAGAAGTTGAAGAAGTGAATAGAATAATCTGGGCTGATGTATATATAAGTTGAATATTATTTCGGTCAATAATATTGACCGAAATAAAGAGGTGAAAAATTCAAACACTTTCGGCGAAAAAATTTCGCGGGGAAGCAGGAGTAGAAGATTAATTCGGTCAGTAATTATGACCGAATTAATTCTAGCAGAAAATTGAAAAAATTTGATCAATTCGACAGCAAAGTCCAAGGGGGTGTATGGCTTTGTTTCGGTCAAAGATGCATGATCGAAATAAAATCCCCATTTTTTTTCAATTTTAAGTAATTGTTTGATTTAATTAATCATAATTTACTTATCAATAAAAAATATAATTATAATTTATTAATCAATCAATTAATCACTATAATCATAATTTAATAATCATCAATTAATTAATTAATTAATTTAAAATTTACTTATCAATTCAAGAATATTAATTATAATTTACTAATAAAT
>BPVZ01000166.1:217719-233841 GCA_020521535.1 Rubroshorea leprosula | reverse complement strand
GCCCAATAGTTTCTGCACACGTGTCCACCAACCTCAAGCCTCCACCTCTACCTTCCCGTTTTCCGTTGATTTCTTGGTCAAATCCCCACCCACCCCTTTGGTTGACTTTCCAGCTGCAATTTCCATACTCCTCCTCTTCACCTCATCCACAAACGCTTGCAAATTCCTGTCGGAAGAACCACCCTCGGCGATGGCCGCCTCCGCCGCTGCCTTCCACTTCAAGGCGTTTTGCTTCATCTCCATTGCCTTGGGCCCCACCATGGCCTCTTTCAAACACTTCTCAACTTCGTCCCTTGCAATAATCCTATCTTCTGCCTCTCCACGGCACATCCTCACTCCAGTCTTAAACACCTCAGTTAAGTACACGGCATCCGTCACCTGATCACCCCATTGAGGAAAGGCGACAACCGGCATCCCTGAAGAGAGGGACTCCATGGTCGAGTTCCAACCGCAGTGAGTCACGAAACAGGCAACCGCAGGGTGAGCCAACACCTTCTCTTGGGGACTCCATTGAACCACCTGACCATTATTCCCAACTTTCTCCAAGAAACCCTCCGGAAGTGTGAGGAGCTCATAACCGGAATCTTTATGTGGCGGTTTCATCACCCACAAGAAAGTAATACCGGAGTTCAACAAAGCATGAGCAATCTCGTCCACCTGTTCTTGCTTTAAGTAGACGACACTTCCGAAGGAGATATACACCACAGAGGAAGGTGGCTTGGTGTTGAGCCAATCGATGCAGTCGTCAGCCTGAGGCATAAGGTCACCACGGACGGCACTGTTTGGAGCTTTAGGGTTCTTGAAGAGTGGACCAACAGGTTTGATGGGACAGAGCTTAGACATATACTCGATGATTTCAGGTTCGAGTTCTTGGAAGCTCTCCATCAATATGCAGAAAGGCTTATCAAGGCTTTTGTACTGACCAAGAATAGCCCTCCTCAGGAAAGGATAAGGGGTAGTTGGATGCAAGAAGCTAGGAACTTCATCGTACTTCAAAAGGGGCATAGAAGGCAATTGAACATCAATCTCAGGATCAGTTTCACTCGGAAACGACACCAACCCGTGATGATAATGATAATAAGCTGCAAAACAAGCACAAGATTGCACCCAAAGCATCGCCGAGGGCAACCCGAGACTCTCCGCGACAACAGACACCCAAGGAATGAAGGGGTTGTTGATGAGACAAGAAACAGGGCGGTTCTGTTCCGCGTTTCTCTTGATCATTTCAGGAATCACTATTTTTCCCACTTTCTCCAGCTGAGGCAAGTACTGGTCAAGATCTTGACGTCTCGGTTCATCCTCATCCCATCCGTCCTCAAAGAATTCAAACCGGATATAACCATCGCCAACTGCGGTTGGCTCCTCGCTCACGTTGCTTGCTTTCCTCATTTGTTTTCCGGTGGTTTCAGGTGTGGTGAAGGTCACAAGCAAGCCCTTTGAGGCTAGGCGCTTGCCAAGCCTAAGCAAAGGGTTCACATGGCCTTGGCCGGGAAAAGAAACAAGTAGGACATGAACAAGAGATTCAGATCCCATGGTTTTGAAATATGCAATTTTTACGGGCAGTCCGTGGGGATCGAGATGGGTATTTGGGTGTGCATTACAGGAGTAATGAGGAGTGTAAATATATATCTTGCAGAGCTGTGTCAAATTTTCTAAGGGAGACATACTTTGACTGTTAGATAACTAGCATGTGTGAGGAGAAGATGATGATTGACAGTTTGGTTAGAGGTAGAAGCGAAATAGAGAAGCGGCCAAAGAGGATAGACATCAAGGGTGCACCGTCAATAGTCAATACGATAATGACATGGAATTAACGGTGGTACAGTGTGAAAGTTGATAATGTCAAGTACTGCCATCGGAATTTCATATAAATTTTTTTTTTTTCAAAAAAAACACAGTTATTGTGGGAAAATTAATTTCTCAATTTAAATAATGATTTTACGTATTATATATCACATATATAAACTATTCAAATGTTTGTCAAAGGATATATATATATATATATAAAAGGAGAATTTGATTAAAATTTTTTTTATATAATTTTATCTGTTATTTATTAATGATTAATTTTTTATATTTTTAAAATTCATAATATTATATATAAATTTATTTAATAATACATAAAAATTATAAAAATAGATGATCAACATATCTTTTTTTTTATCAATTTTATAATGGGCTGAATTCAAACTGTTGTTCGGAGGAAGGGAATGCACTTAAACGTGGCTTGACGTCACTGAATTTGAAGACCCAATTGCAAATGATCAACATATCTTAACCATAAACGAAACAATTTAAATAAGAAAACAAATTAAAGCTGCACAAGAAAAATAATAATAAGCATACAAAAAGTAAGCAACATATATATATATATATATTGAAAAGCAAATGATATATTAATATTGGAATACTAGGGGTATTCCAACCCAAATTTTTACACCCAGCAAAACAGCAGGTTCCAAAAAATATCCTGCCGACTGCTGTAACGGAGCAAAAACAGAGTAAGATCCAAAAAAGACTAGTTTAGACACTGTCTTTCTAATTGAAATTGTTCTTTAAACAGTTGGTTGGGTTCTCGCACCAAGCAGACAGAGATATCTCGTCCATTCCAGCTATATGCTTAGCCCAGTAGAAAGATCGAGTTTGGACTAGCTCAAATAAATAGTTGGCCTTTGCCTCCTTTTTGTTAAAAATCAAGTCATTCCTTCCCAGCCATAGAGTCCATACCACTGCAAACCAAATGATATTCCATCCTTTATCTATTAATTTATTGCCCCCAGTCCATTTGTGTTGTTCTAAAATCATCCTGCATGAGTTACTCATAACATACTTCACTCCCCACCACTTATAGCATTTCATCCACAAAGAGAAAGCCAAATTACAATGAAAAAATATGTGGTCAGGACTCTCGTGTAATGTATCACACCAGCAGCAATTTAAACTTGAGATGTCCTTTAAAATTCCATGAGATGCTAGATTATCTTCTGTAGGAAGTTTTCTATGAAGCAGTTGCCAACATAATGCACTTACTTTAGGTGGAATGGGGACTTTCCATACCCTCTTGAAGTCTCCTGCATGTCTTGAAACACCCTTTGAGAGTTGAGAGTATGCAGACTTGGTTGAATAAATTCCTGAGGGATCGAGATGCCATCTCCATTGATCTTTTTTGTTCTGAATTGGGTGAGCAGTTTTGATTGTCTCTAGCAGCTCTCTTTCTAATTCCTCTTCCCATGAGCGAAGTTGACGCTTCCATGGTAATTCCCAGTTCCAGCTGTTATTCCTCCAAGTTCCCATATCTTTGACATTTTCATTTTGGCCTGTGGATAACGAAAAAAAATGAGGAAATTTGTTAGAGAGTGCTCTCCCTCTTACCCATACATCCGACCAAAATTTCAAGGTTCCACCGTCCCCCAATTTTGCTTCAAACCCTAAGCTCACCCAATTATTCGTTATACCCTCCCCTTGATCTATTTTGCAAACATCCGTCCACCATTTGGATCCTTGGGAACTGCCCTCCTTTAAGCAAGTAAGCCAATACCCTTCCTTAATCCCATATTTTTCAGCTAGGACTCTCTTCCACAACCCCCCCTTCTCCATAAGCAATCTTCCCCACCATTTTCCTAGTAATGATTTATTGAAGCATGACAGATTTTTAATATCCAAGCCCCCTTCGAACTTATTCAGACAAATGTTCTCCCATGCTACCCATGCGACTTTTTTCCTCTCCCCTACTCCCCCCCCCCATAAAAATCTCCTCCTAATTTTGTCTATCTCCCTTATGACACTCTTTGGTAGGCAGTGAAAGGACATTAGAAACACTAGAAGACTAGACAGTATAGAGTTGATGAGAGTGATTCTTCCTCCAAAAGATAGATATTGCCCCCTCCACAATGATACTTTTATTTTAAAAGAATCGATGAGTGGCTTCCATGTATCAAGCCTTCTCGGGTCTGCTCCTAAGAGGATACCCAAATATTTACACGGCAAGGATCCTGGTTTGCAGTTTAATAGCCATGTCATTTCCTTTTCCCATAGATTGTCAACATTGATTCCAATAAAGGAGCTTTTACCATAGTTTATTTTCAAGCTGGAGACAAGTTCGAAGGCCCTCATAATGCATTTTGTCGTCCATACATTGTCTTCTGTTGCTGTCCCGAATATTAGGGTGTTGTCTGCAAACTGTAAATGGGAGATATTAATACCCCCTCCTCCAATTGGGATTCCTTCGAATAGTTCTCTCTCAACCGCCGACGAGATGATTCCATTAAGTCCTTCCGCTACAATAAGAAACAAGAAAGGAGCTAGAGGATCACCTTGCCTTAGTCCTCTTTGCATAGCAAACTCCTTTGTTGGACTACCATTGAGTAGAACTGAGACCGAGTTTGATCGGAGACATTCTTGGATCCATCCCCTCCAAATCGACCCGAAATTCATTCTCTCTAGCATGTAATCCAGAAACTCCCAGCTGATATTGTCATATGCCTTCTCAAAGTCGGCCTTAAAAAGAAAGCATCTCATTTTTTTTCTTCTAATCTCATCGATCGTTTTATTCGCAATGACTACTCCATCAACTAGTTGTCTCCCTCCGATGAATGCTGATTGTTGATCACCTATGAGCCCATCCATGACCTTACTCAATCTATTGGCTAAGATTTTAGCAAGGATTTTATACATACAACCTATCAAGGAGATAGGTCTGTACTTATCGATTCCTTGTGGATTCTCCTTTTTTGGTATCAGCACCAGAAATGATGGATTGGAGCCTCTCACCAATCTGTTGTTACTATGGAAATCTGCCAGAAACTTTAGAATGTCTTCTTTGATCACTTCCCATTCTGCTTTTAAGAACCCAAAGCTGAAACCATCTGGGCCTGGAGCCTTTGCACTATCACAATTCCAAACTATCGCTTTGACCTCTGATTCAAGGAATGGTTCTGTTAAGAGCTCCTTATCAGCTTCGAAAATTTTTTTAAATCCCACTTCATCTAAAACTGGCCACTTCCAGCCATCCTCTGCGAAAAGATTCATAAAATATTCGGTTACTCCCTCTTTTAACTCGTTGACTTCTTGCAAAACCCTCCCACTTACTGATAAGGAATTAATCTCATTCCTTCTCCATCTGCCTTTAATTCATCGATGAAAAAAACTTGTGTTTGCGTCCCCTTCTTTCATCCATGTCATCCTTGATTTTTGTTTTGCCATTTCCTCTTTAGTTTGAATATTTTCCCATATAGCTACCATTAGGTCTCTCTTAAGGAGGCATTCCAACTCATTAAGCTGTTGTACTTCCCCTTTATAGTCGAATTCAGCTAAATTGGCTTTTGCTTTCTCAATTTGATTATCCACCACTTGCACATGATTCCGTGTCCATTCTTTCACACTAGATTTCAATCTTTTTAACTTCTCTTTCAGCACAAAGCCTCCCCATCCTCAAGTATCTGAATTATTCCACTGATTCTCAACCATTTCTTTGAATGTAGGATCTTGAAGCCACACATTATAAAATCTGAATGGTTTGGGGCCCCAATTTCGTGCTTCATCCTTCATGAGAATTGGACAGTGATCTGATAGAGACCTAGGTAACCCCCATTGCTTCAAATCTGTCCATTTAACCATCCATTCCTCAGAGAATAAGAATCTATCCAAGCGACTCATACAGCTGCCATTCGGTTGGTACCAAGTGCATTTTCTCCCTATCATAGGGAGATCCACCAACCCATTCATCTCAATGAATTCATTAAACTCCCTGATCTCCCTCATGACACTGGTACCTTCCTTTCGTTCTTGAAGACTTCGGATGGCATTGAAGTCCTCAGCTATGCACTAGTTACCTTTATGAGAGGAGATTGTATTGGACAGGTTCTCCCATAAGGATCTCTTAGCAATCAGATCACAAGGAGAGTAGATATTTACCAGATAACAGGGAGTATTTTCTTCTCCCCAAGTCCCCTGAATCCCCAAAAATCCTGCCCCTTGAAAACTACTGATCTTCTTGAAGACAGAAGCATTCCAAATAATTAATATTCCTCCTGATGCTCCATTAGCGGGTTGTGCCACCCACGGAAAATTATCTGAATCCCACAACATGCTACACAGCCTATTATCTACAGACTCCAATTTTGTTTCCTGAACAAACAATACATCAGCTTTATGTTTGACAATCAACTCCCGGATCTCCCTTTTTTTTCCTACCCCCCATAATCCTCTAATATTAATAGATAGTAAAATCATTAGAAGTGTGGCATCACCTGATCTCTTTTTCTGTGTTTCTTTTCTTCCTTCTTCCTCCATTTTTCCTTGTCGCGACTTTCCATTTCTTTCAATTTCTAAACCACCACTACTTCCTTTCCTTGTGCCGTTACCCCTATCTCTTTGATTTGGGACCATAAAGCTTCCGTGTTCCTTTTTTTGCTTCTTATTTCAATGCTTCTGTTCCGATTTTGGATGTTGTTGTCGTTGATTGAGTCATCCGCTACCGGTTTCTCTGAGTTTTTTTCAAACAGAATTTCCTTTTTTGCTTTCGCTGATGCGTTTCTCTGCCCTGGATTTTGTTGAACAAGGAAGCCTTCCAATCCCCCTATTTTCCTGTAGACTGAGGCACAAGACTTTGCTCTTCTTTTCTTTTTTCTTCTCCTGTACCCAACATTGTTGTTCATCCAAGGTGCAGGGATATCAGGATCACTATCGAGATCGTCCCAAAAAGAGGAGACAGTTTGTCTGATTTTTATTTTTGGCCTGCAATTAGTTTTCTCCGTCTGCATTGCTGGGCCTGCAAGTGGTGGCTTATGAGGATCATCCACTCTCGGCCTCGTCTCCTCTTGTAGGCCCATTTCTTTTGTTGATGGCCCATCCGCTAAAACTCTATCATATTCTTCCTCTGATCCACTACTTCTACTTCCTTCTTTTGTTGTATTTTTTCTCTTTTGATTAGACTTGCCGAAGCTACCCTTCTCTTCATTGGTACTGAGTTGGCTGTCATTTTCCAAATTTCCTTGACCAGCTTTATTAGTCGTCAATTCTGGATCCTCCATAATCTTTCTTGTATCCCCCTCTTCTGGATTTTTTGAATTTGAAATTGGATTCTGAAATCCCTTCCTGGATTCACCCATACCCATTGTTTCCTCAACCACCTCGGTATTGGTAGAAGCTATCCCGCCCACCTTGCGTCTAAAGCCTTCCAATGTCTCGCTGTGGCTGGCCACCTCATCATCATGTCTTGTCACTTCTATCTTGTTTTGATCCTCATCAAGCTGTGCTGCCAGATCATCCTCTGTCAACCTCCTGTCACCAGCGACAGCATTCTGGATTGCCAGTTCATCCTCCGTGTCCTCCTTGTCACCACTGTCTTCATCGCCCGATATCTGACACTCAGCTTGTTCTAGAAGCTCCACGTTTTTTACTGAATCTAACTCATACAGGCTTTCTAAGGAACTGTTTTCTTCATCTTCTTCTTCGTTTGGATCGTGGAGTACCTTGTCTGACCTCATGGTGAATAGTGAATTAGTTGACTCTTCCTCTGTGAACTTCAGTATGAAGAACTTGCCATTAATCTTTACTTTGATAGACTTGTAGATTGTCTCTGAAGATGGAGTAGAGATTAGGAATCTTGCAGCGTCAAATCTCTTCTTGCTGCTTGTGCTATCATCTAGGGATATTAGATTTCCCCATAACCTTCCGAAGGTTTGGAAAGTCTCAAATTTCCAAGTATGCGCTAGTAGCCCCTGACATCGTATCCAAGCAAACCTCTCTGTAGCAACCGTAGAAGGGGACCTAGGATTCACCTCTTCAAACCACTGCCCCATCCAGTCTTTTCCCCTATCAACCAATTCCTTCAAATCCTCATAATCTTTACCTTCTAATAGCACTAATCTGCCTCCCATAGGTGTGATCTTGCAATAGAAAACTCCTTCCAAGAAGAATTTTTCTTGCAGGTTAGGAATCAAGTTAACTGAATGAACTTTACCAACAAAACACTTTTTCAGCCATGCATATTCTTCCTGATCAAAATTCAGCTCTATACCGGACTAGTGCTGGTGCTGTTGCTTTGGTTGCCATTCCCTCTGTTGGCCTTCATGGTTGCTGATATCGTTACTTCCATTCCTCTGCCCTGTTCTTCTCTCCCATCTTCTATTCATGTGTCCTTTTCCCCTCTTTCTGATAGCACCTTGTACAACCTCAGCGTATGTTGGTCTGCTACTGTCACCCTTAGTGTCTTGATGGCTCCATTTCCGGGTCCTGGGGTGATTGCTAGGAGTCTCCTTTATAGTTCGATCCCTCTTCATGAACCTCGGTTTGTTTGCTTGCAATACATGATTCCCTATCCGGACTTCATTTAGACTTCTTTCCAGTTCTCCTTCATTCTGCACATCTAGGAATCGGACAAACCCGAATCGTCTGCCCAATCTGTCTCTCTTCACCGGACAATCAATCTCTAACACCCGTCCGCGGCCTAGTCTGTTGAATGTATGCCACATCTGCTCGAATGACCAATCGTCTGGGAAATTTGTGAAGAAAAACGAGATTGCCTGGTTGTATACTCACTTGTCATAGACACTCGAATTCTGTTGGTGACGACCCCTATCCTGGAATCTATACCTCTCATATGCCTGTGCTAAACGTCTGCCCTGTAATCTCCGACCCCAACCTCTCTCTCTCTCTCTACCTCTCATCTCTATTTTTCATCGAAAGCTAAAAGTAAGCAACATATAATCAAGGAAAAGAAGCTATTTAATTATTTTGTTTCCTCCCAAGCCCAGCAAAAATTGATAGGGCGTGAAAGGGATGTGCTTGAATTCTAATGCTGAATAAGGTGTTCACTGGTATAAATGTGGCAGTGGTTTATCCAGATCAGTTAGGAGTAATAGATTCAAGGCAGGAGCATAGTGTAGCTTGCCGCTTCTATTGATAAGTTTGATTTTTGGCCAATTATATATGTATGTTTTACCATATATAGTTAATGGTTGGGTACTCCTTGGAGTACTTCATGCACAAATAAAATTTATTACTTTTGTCAATAAAAGATATTTGATAATGCACACAGTTTATCATTGAATAATTATTTTTTATTAATTTTTTAAAAAAATTCAAATTTTAATAAATAAAACAAGGAATGAATATCTTTACAAACTAATTATATAAGTCACAGCTACTTATGAGAATGTCCTTATATGGCCTAGTAGCCACCTTTCCTTCGTTAGGAACTTATATTAACTTGGTGGTGTGAGATTTAGATTCCACCCTCAACATTTAAAAAAAAAAAAAAGATCATGGTTATTTACATTCACTACAAAAGTACAAGGGTGTTTGGTTTGAGAGTTTACAAATAGTTGTAAGTTGTTGGTACTAATTAAATTAATTAGATACTTTAAATTATAAATAATAATAATTATTAGTTGTTAATTATTAATTATTAATTATTAGTTATATTTAAACAATTTATCCAAATAACCTCTATATTAGTAGCACATAAAAACTTAATTGAGTTGATATCTATTAATTAAAAAACTTAATTTTGAGTTAAAATAAAAAATTTATATTTTTATAATACCAAACAACTTCTCTAATGTTAAAAAAAAAAAAACAATAAAGCACACAAGGAAAGGAAAAATAATAATAGGTGCATAGGAAGAAAGAATTCATGCAAACTTAATTATCTTCTAACTTTTGTAAGTAAATTAGTTGGACTTTCCTTTCCTCCATATACTGCTCATGACACTGGACACTTAGTTAAAGGATTCTCTTTATTGACAATTAGTTTGGTACCTGTAGGTGAAATTGAGGTGCGGTTATGGCCACTGAAAAGGGTGTGAAGCGCACACGAATTACAATTTGATTATTTGATTATTTGATTATTAAAAGTAAATGATAACGGATAAAAATAAAATAATTAATAATTAATAAAACAATTTATATTTATTGTTTAATAAATTTAAATCAATTTATAAAAAAAATTGTAATAAAAAATTATATATAAATAAAATATTAATTAAATTAGATACATAAATTATAATTGGTGTAATTTTAAAGTATCTAAGCATGGTTATAAACACAGCCGTTGAATTGAATGCTGAAAATAAATGTAACATACTCTTCTTCTTTTTTATTTATTATTATTTTTTTATGGGGGTAACATATTACATACTCATTAAAGGGCAGGGGAACAAAATATTGAGGACTCCGTATAGGCAGGACATCAGCTACAATGCAGGCTGTGTGCTCTGTCAGGCGTTCAGCTACCTAAATTTCAATGGTTTCTAGATGTTTAGGGCTCTTGGTTATGGGTCATCCGTCACCTTCTTTTTCCGCTCGAAAGTCAAAAGAGGAAATCTGAACCACAGAAATACAGTGATAAGAAAAGAAGGTATACTTTGTTTGTTTCAATTTTGTTTTCATCCACCAACCGTGGGGATTTATATGGTAGGAAAAATATTTTAATTATAGTATTATATTATATTAAAATTTTATAATATAATATATAATTAAATAATTAAATTTTTTATTTAAAAATTTATTTATAATATTTTATTTATTTATTTATTGACATATTATATTTATTTAATAATATATTATAATTATAAATTTACAATTATATGTAACATTATAATTATAATATTATCATTTAGTAAGCATAAATCTAAAAAAAACATTTTAATGAGTCAAAAGTGAAATCTTTTATTTAAATTTTAAGATAATTTTTTTAGAAAAATACTTTATAATTTAAATTATAAAATACTATTCATTAAATAAAAAATTTTTTATGGTCATTAAATAAAGCATTTGTCACCTATAACAAAATAAACTAAAATAAAATTTCCGCCGAGAACAATGAATCCACATCAGCTCTTAACAGGAAGTGAGAGCATTTCCAATTGGTCCAAGCGGCTAAGTGCCAAATTTATTCATAAAATGAATTTTCAATTTGTGCTTTAGGCACAACTTAAGTATAATTAATATATTTTTTATAATTAATTTATATTAAAAATGAAAATTTTGATTTTAATTTAATTAATTAATTAAAATAATTCATGTATCAATAATATTAAAATAAATGTTAATTTTTATAATTTTTTTAATATGAATTAATTATAAAAGTGTATTTATTGTACTCTTAATCCTTTATAAAATTAGAACAAAACCTCTTTGGAACCCCTCTAACTATTTGTCTTTGAAACTATATTCTGTTACCCTATCCTTGTTAATGCTATATTGGCATAATTATGATCTAGTTGAACTCATGGAAGCGGTTAAAACCCTACCCAAGATGAGACACATGTATGTTTTGGGTGAAATCTTTTCGCTTCTATGGATCCATGTAGATTATATTTATGCATGCCATCATGTTGCTAATGAGAAGACAGGGCAATATAGTAGAGATAGTCATGTAACTCACATGATAAGATTATGTATATTTTAAACCAATTAAATAAATAATGTGAAATTTATGAATTAAAGCCATAAAATACATATTAAAGGGCAAATACTCTCAAAGACAAACAGTTAAATGATGGTAAGGGTTAAGCCTATAAGGCACTCAAAGATAGCAGAATTAGAAATCCCAAAACAAACCCAATTATATTGTGGGAGTTTTATTTATGAAATTAGAAAATAAAAGGTTATTATAAAACGAGTTCTTTATATTTTTAACTTGAACTATATTAAATTGTAAAATATTATATTCGTTTAAATTTAATAGTTTTACTTTCACTTATTAATTTTTCAAATATAGATTGATATAAAAATTTAACAACTTAAATGAATGACAATTGAAATTTTTTTATATGTAGTTTTTGGTGAGTATTTTTATTTGATAAAAAAATTTTCAATTATCATTATATAATATGTTCAATTTTTATTTGAAATTCATATCTAAAAAATTTTAGAAAAAATTCAAACTAGGACTACTAAAATTGAATTGAGGGAATAAGAATTATCAGATGATAAGGAACAACCTCTAATATTGGGGATTATCCTATTTAATGGTTTAAGTCGTATAGTTTAAATTACACAATATTTTTTTTCTTATTATAAAATAGTTCTACTTATAAAGTGTGCCAATTATTTTTAGTTTATTACAATATTTGTATAGGTGTCTACTAAAAAGTCCTTAATTGGCTCTGTTATGTGAATTTAGGTTTACTATGTGCCTTTCACTTTGTCAAAAAATAGAAAATATGATTTCGTTGGTCATCCTCTTCTTTCTAGAGATCAACCTCTAAATAGGATGACTGAAAGGACATATGTTTATAAATTGATCTACACCTCCAATATATGATATTGCAAAACAATAAGTGGTGTTCTGCAAAATAAGTTACAACTTGTCATGGATAACTTCAAGAATTTTAAAACCACAAAAATGTATAACAAGCAACTAATCTTAAATTAAACATAATATCTTAAAAAAATTAACTAAAAACAATGCATAGATAATATGCGTTCAAGATGAACTTGCAGACTTGGAACTGGGCTAATTTACAAACTATGACTAAAATTCTACAAACCAGATTGGCTTCTAGAAATCAATTTAGAATAATTCCATATTAAACTAAAATCAATTAATCTACTCAAAGATCAAAGATCTAATGCTAAATTAGACAACAACACAAACTAAGTTTAATTCCAAAAACTAATTTAATTTATGTTCAACCTAGATTACAACTAATTAACCTACTTTAAAATCATGAAATGTGGAAATTGACGAGATTTAAAACTAATGAAACATCCGAAGAAAATAACTTCTAAAAAGCATAAACTTCGCATTGAAGAAATCGTGGTGAAAGCAAACTGACAACCGTAATATGAAACACTTAGAAATGTAGAATTCATCATAGGATCACTAACCTAATAAAGGAAAAAGACCTAAATTCCAAGGCTAGTTCGCTTCCAAGTTCAATAATGAAGGATGCAAATTACAACGAAAAACAAGAAATCTACAAGTTGAAGTCTGGAATTTGTGTGAAAAACTGGCAGATCAATTCAAAGCTAAAGTCAAGTGTGTTAGGCGACTGCAAATCAGAAAAAAAAAAAAAAAAAAAAAAAAAAAAAAAAAAAAAAAAAAGAAGGTGTGCAGGTCATTCTTCGAGAGAGGTGGGCCTAAAAAACTGATTTTAGTCCGAAGAGATCAGTTTACCCTTGTTTTAAAGGAGTTTACCATGATTTTCGGCCCACTCCCCATAACCTCTAGTGCGTGGCTGATTACTTCAATGTTTGGGACCAAAATCTCCTAAATTTACTCCAAGTCTGGCAGCAATAAGTTATTTTAAATCCAACTCTAATTAACTTTATGGCTTTTTTAATTTGTGCTTTAAGGTATAAGTTGAGAGTTTTTTTTTTTTAAGTAATATTTAACTTACTAACTATTTAAATAAATTTATTTACATTATATTAACATTAAAATTAATATTTATTTTTATATTTTTTTATATAAATTTATTATAAAAAGTATATTTATTAATCTGTATTATAAAAGTAGAGATTAAAAAAATCCTCAACTTTAATATGCTCTCTTTTTAATTTTTTTTTTTGAATGTTACGAATAAGATTCAAATAGTATAAGAAATCTTTTTAAAAGAACAAAATAACCACTAAGATACAAGGACGTTCTCCTTTTAAAATCTCTCTTTAACTTCTTAATTCAAACAAAATTCCATTAAAAGAAAAGACTCGCACCATCCACGACAAGTACTTTATACCAACTTTTGTTTGGATTGCGGATATTACGATAGAATTAGTTTGGGGTCAGCAACAACTCCGTGAGGTTGTGCCACTTGAACCAATCATTAGGCCTCAATTGGACACGTGGCAATTTCTTATCGATTATTTATTTATTTATTTTTTTTGAACATTTTATCATAGGGCCGACTCGAACCGTTACCCTGGAGGAGGGGACATGAACATTACAAACGTGACTAGAACCACTTGACCTGAAGGGCCAAATTCTTATCGACTTTTTATTTATGAGTAAACAATCGGGAAAAAATAATAAGTATGACCATATACTCTAAATTTTCTCGACACATTTGACGGTTTGGATACGGTGCTTTCCACATGAAAGGATTAAACTATTAAGCTTCGGCATATTCTAAGATATTTTGTATAAATCATGACATGACCCCTTAAAAATATGGCAAAAAAATGTTCTCTTTAACAATTATATGTCCGTTGGAAAAAAAAAAATCTAAATATTTAAAATAAAAAAATGAAAATTATAACTTTTTGATTTTTACAAAGTTAAGATTGTTTATAAAATTATTCAATTTTTTTCATAAATTTTTTTTTAATCTTGATTATACAATGAGATAATTATCTCTTATCCATTATCTCACCTTACCTGTATCTCATGTGGTTCAAATTCAAAATTTTTTACTTTCAATGAAAAAAAATAACCATTAAACTATTTAAATTATTGACTTTTTTATAAATCTTTATTGCAAGTTGATACCTAACTAACTTTATGGTTAATAGTCATTTTACCCGTGCGGCTTAGGCTTCAAAAATTGGCTTCCTTTGGGTAAACACAAGTTAACATCATCATCATGAGTATTGTAAAAATAATTTTTCCTTAAAAACTTGTTTCTATTTAACAAAGTGTTATTTAGTAAATTTAATAAAAAGCATGGATATTATGCATTTTTCTCGTAGTTCTTTTTTTTTTTTAATAAAAAATATAATTGTATTAATAATTAAAAAACAATTATAATATAGAATATACCTTATCATATATATTATGCAAGAAATATAAATAAATTAAGAAAGATCTATGATACTAACATATATAGAGTTAAGTATTCCTTACAAATACAACAATTAAGAACTAATAATATCCAAATAATAGAATACGTTATAAGAATATTAATAGAATTATGTAATAATATATAAAAATTACTCTAGAACTTATTATCACTATTGACAATCACGGCTATTTTACCTTTCAAATCTAGCTCAAGAGATCAATGAACTTGGTAATGTTATGTGTTCCAATACTACAATACCCTATCCATACTTGATAAGTCTTCTAACTAGTAGACGCATGAAAAGTGTTCGAGAACTCATCCACAAGCCTTGCAAGAGCTTCACTAGAGTTGTCCAAAAGTATTTTAGTTGCCCTACCATCATCTCGCATAATAGTTTTTTAGAATTTTTTTTACCATGCCTTCCTTAAAAAAAAAAAATTACCTAAATTCTATACAACGTAAGATGCAGGTCTAAGATAGAACAATTGATTAAACATTATAGATTTATTTTAATTATTAATGTGTGATCAATCATCACAAATAAAGTAATTAAGGATGTCGTTGCTGTACCTAATCCTGTGAAATTCGTGAGTAAAAATGTCTAAGTGGTGAGTTGCTATAGAGAGTTAGGGTTGCAACAACAGTTGAGTTGGTAGATCATGAGTTGGAAGTAGATGCCTCTGTTCTTCAAAATGAAAAAAATACAATTATTGTAAGGAACGTGGGGATGGATCTGACATTTATGAACCTGCAGGGCTTAGGTTGGGTCATGTATATGTCTTCCTACCAAACCCATTTTTTAAAAAAATTTGAACCTTGACATTGCCAGCACATTGATCCCAAGTGAATTTTTAATAGCAAATCAGCTCAGGAACTTCCAAATCCCAGAAAAATGGCTGTACTTACTTTTTAAACTGTGTCAAATAGCCCCTAATGCTGAACGAAACGAAAATTGACTTCTTTGTTTTTTTTTATTATTATTATTAGCAAAAGCAAATGGAAGATATATTAATTATGAGCACAAGTAATACTCCAAAGCACACAGTACAATCTTCAAACAAAGGTTCAAATGTAACACAAGAAACTGCAGAAAAGATCTTACAATTAACACATGAAACTAAAGAAAATTAAGAGGAAAAAATTCATCCCATGCCTCTTTTCAGCAGCTTGTAAGTTTTCAAACTTTTAAAACATTGAACAATAGCTTCCCTGCACTCCATAGACCTTGATATCCAATCTTGATAGGAAAACACACAACCAATCTCTTTGTTTTTAAGTCATAAGAAAGATTTATGTTGTATAGACTCCAATAATAACACCTCAGACATCACCTTCGTCCCAAACACCTTCATATTCCTCCAGAACCAAATAAACCAAGCAGCAATAAAAAAAA
>BPVZ01000166.1:196008-208505 GCA_020521535.1 Rubroshorea leprosula | reverse complement strand
CCTCAATTCCATTGCTTCACGGCTCCGCGCTACCTTCTGCAGAAGTCCCATCACTCCCAAGAATCTCCTGCACAAACAACTGAATATTCCGATCAGAGGAGCCACCGGCCGCCACCGCCTCCCTGGCCGCTCGCTTCAGTTCTGCAGCATTTTTCTTCAACTGTTCTGACTTAGATCCACCCATGATTTCTTTTAGGCATTTCTCTACTTCCTCAGCAGTGAAAACCCCATCACAGCTAGGCCTAAGCCTCAGACCAACCTTGAAAACATCCACTACGAGCTTGGCATTGGTCGGCTGGTCGCTCCACTGCGGGTACCCAATTACCGGAACACCGGCCGAGAATGTTTCCAGTAAAGAATTCCATCCACAATGAGTAATGAAACATCCAATGGCAGGATGAGCTAAGACTTTTGTTTGCGGACACCATGACACCACAAGGCCTTGACCTTTTGTTTCTTCTTCAAACTCCGGTGGAAGCTCTCCGGCGCCGTTACCTGGCGAGCCCTCCGGTTTCTTAACTACCCATAAAAATGGGTGCTTCGTGTTCTTTAGAGCCGTTGCTATAGCCTCCATTAACTTGGCTGGCAACACGGCAAGGCTGCCGAAGGAAACATAGATAACCGACGAAGGTGCTTGATTTTCTAGCCAATCCAAGCAGGTTTCTTCTGGCTTCCACAGATCGATACCAGCTCCGTCTTCGACATCCTGATCTTCACCGAGGAGTGAAGAAGGTACAAGAGGACCAACTGGGATTATTGGGCAGATCTCATCCATTGACTCAGTCGCCTCTTTCTCTAGCTCAAAAAACGAATTCGCCAGCACCCATTTGTGCTTCTTCAAGTTTAGAATCAAATCAGAAAGCAATCGAGATAAGCTACTCACTGGATTTGAAGGAAGAACGAACGTTGGTAAATCCTCCGTGTGTAGCAAAGGTAAACCAGGCACATCGATTGTTGATTCGGAGTCATTTGTTGACAACGTTGTGCTTGTTACTTCGGTAGTGAATGGGTTCAGATTGTTGTAAAAGCGGTAGTAGATGGCGTAAAGAGAACAGGGTTGGATCCAGAGCATGGCGCAAGGGATGCCATGGTCGGCGGCAACATCGACCACCCAGGGGACGAAGGGATTGCTAATGATGCAAGATAGCTTCTTGTGGAGGTTGTGGTAATGGTCATTGATGAGGTTGGAGAGGTTTACGGGTCCAACCATGCCTAGGGTGTCCATGTAGTGGTCTAAATTTGTTTTGCGGTCGTAGTCTAGGGTGAATCCGTCGGAGAAAAAGAGAAGCTGGATGCCGGAGATTGAATGGGTGGTGGTGGTGGGGGATTTGAACATGCGGTGGCGGACGATTTCAGTGGTGGCGAGTGTAACGTGGAGGCCTTTAGAGGCTAGGCGTTTGCCGAGTCTAAGCATGGGATTAATGTGACCCTGCGCGGAAAACGCTACCAAGAGCACTTGAGATGCCGGTGTGTAGTCCTTCGATGCCATGGTTTGTTTCAGGGATGGACGGGAGGAAAACCGGGGAAAGATAAGGCTCTATGCAAGGAGTGGCCTAGGGACTATGTTGGGGAAAATACAATTGAAGGGAATTTATAGGAAACAAAAACACAGGTTGGTCAATGATGAAATACAACTAAAATAATGAAATTATAGAAAACAAAAATCATAAGATTTATACACCTCCAAAAGATAGAATTTTTAAGAAATTAAGTTATGTAAAATACTTGATTAAATTATTAATAAAAAATAAAATTACTAGTTTTGGGAAGACAATTATTCAAAAGCCATACAAGGGCGCAAGAAAATGATACCTGTATCGCATTTAAATTCCAAAAAGATTACAAGACATTTAGTTTGAGGTGAAAAAGAGGGGATGTGCCAGGCACCATCTTTACAATTTTCTGCCAAGCACCCGAAAAGCAGAAGTTGTTCAATTGACCGAAAATTACATTGACATTTTCAGATGTTAAATCCTATAACCCTTGCAGGGAATTCATTACAGTACAAACAGACAAAACCTTATGTTGAGCGTTTCAACTCTATAGCTTCCTTGAGTTTCCTCCCCAATGCAAAAGCCAATGGAGGAGGAACAGCGTTCCCAATCTGCCTATGTTTGTGCTGGATGTTACCTGCAAACTTATAGCTATCTGGGAACCCCTGCAAGTTGGAGACAGCATTTTAATGGTTAGTTATCGTGGTTGACTCAGAATATACGTACATAATTATAGATGTTTTATCAAAATCAGAAAGCTTTAGGGGCACACTTACTTGCGAACGAGCGCATTCACGGACTGTTATGATTCTATCTTGATCAGGGTGAAAACACATCCCAACTTTACCCATTGGTTGTGGGTCGGTTACTGAGGTTGGGAAGTTTCCTTCCCAATCCAACCTTCCAAACAAGCCTTTCCATTGATTATGCCTTTTGGCTGTGTTTGGCAGGCACCAGGGTATCAAATCAACCATTTGTCCCGTGGACAACCGAACCTACAGAAAAACAAAAGCCACCAAGAATTAGCGAATTTTAAGAGGGAAGAAGAAGATACACTCTCCCAATATTTTCCTCAAAGTGAAAGAATTTTGGAAGAAATCAAGACTTCGTTGGATTTTAAACCCACAGGGCATATACCTTTTCATCTGGAAGGTCACGCCAATCAGCACCTGGGCGTTTGGGGATTCTCTGACATCGAATCAAATTCAGTTCATTCATTTCCTTGGAGATATGATCTGTCAAAACCAGCATATCCCCTCGTATTTTCTTTTGGTAGAAAGAAAATGGTTCATTCTTGTACTGTACAAGATTAGAGCAAAAAAGGAAATTAAAAATCCAGGGGCTGGAATGATCAAAAAGAGTGTATCAAATGTAGGCAAGAAAATCTCACTTCCATCGTTGTTAAAGAAGCCCCATTTCCAACAGCCGGGAGATCTCCGATTGTATCTCTAACAGTTATTGCTCGGAAAGGAGCACCATTTGAAGTACTTCTAACAGCAGAATATTGGGCATTTCCAGATAAAGTGATTTTCAGCTCAGGACTAGCAAATACATGCATTGGTTCAGGCCATTCAGGGAGTATTTCCTCAGGAGAAGCTGCCCATATAAATGCCCGTTTACGAGATTGGGAAACACCATAGGCTCCAGCTTCCAAAATGCCAAACCTCACCTACAACAATTTAAACAGACATCTATAGAATGGACAATAACACAGGACCTAGACTCCACATTAAAAGAGTGACACATTCATGCCATGTGAATACAAAGAACTCCACCTACCTGATAACCCATCTCGAGGAGTGAAGCAAGAGTTAACCGAAATGTCTGCCCCTTGTTGAATGATACAAAATTCCTCACGTTCTCCAGAAGGAAAAACCTAGGTCGAAAATATTCTGCAAAAGACAAGAATGCTAATATCATCTCACATTGAACTTTACTCCATGTGCTTTGGTTGAATCTATTCATCCCAGAGAAGCCCTGCAAATGAGAACCAGAAAGAAACCTTTTAGAATTAAGTTTAAGTCTCTTTGTTCATCAATGAAATTGCTTCAGTGTCAGATTCTGGAAATGCCAGTGAAAGCTCATACCTGACAAGGAGGACCTCCATTGATAAAGTCCACTTGTCCAGGACGAGGCAGGTTGTTAATTTCCTTTTCATCGAGTTTTGCTGCCAACTCTGCTGCTTCAGAAGTTGATATACAATCATCATCATCCCCACAGGTTGACATGATGGCCCTGACATATCATCAATAAGTTTAGTGAAAGATAGAAAAAGGTTTCAACAACAGTTCTTGATGACATCATCAAAACTAGAAAGAAGACCATGACAAAAATAGATCTTACTTAGAAGTTTAAAGAAATAACCCACCTTAAAATCACATTGCAGTTATTAACAAACACCAAGGCCTCTGGATGATTAAGTTTAAATGCTTCTCCTGCAGGTTCTTCGTATTCAATTGCCCACTTTGTTAGTGACGCACCTGTAAGTGTTCAATAAATATCATCCATTTGTTATTAAGATAACAGAAACAAAAGCTGAGCCATTCAGGGGATGATTTATACAAGTAAAATGAGATACCTGCACGCTGTAAACCTTCAGACAAGCCACCACAGCCAGCAAAAATATCTAGGGTAGCCAGGCAATTCTTTTGGGCAGCATCTGTTTGTTTATCAGCACCATCAGAATCATTTTCTCCTTCTTTACACTTTCCTTTTTTCTTTCGATTTGCAGCGTCATCAAAAACCTTTTCTTTAGCTAAACTCAGCTTGACATTAGCTGGCAACTGTAATAAATGTGGTAATTAGTCATCAGAAAAAAGGGAAAAAAATCTGCATATTATTAAACATAAGGCCAAAACAAAGGTAGGAATTAATGATTCATTGTATTAGTAACCAGGTGATCAAACTGTTTATATGTAATAGAAATGGAAAAGAATAAACTACCTGCTTGATAGCTCCTTTATCAGGATCATACATATGTTGACAAAAGAAGATATGCTCAAAGATAGCAGGGCTATCTGAAGATGGGAGATTTTGCTTCTTTCTGACATCACACTTGCCTTCTATAGCTACAATTGGCACAACCAAAGTTTGTTCACTGTAATAAACCTGAAAAATTCAACATTGCATGTCAAATAGGAGATCACACAACCAATTCAGGAAATATGAGTAATTAACGGTAGCCATTCCTTGCTCTAATTGTTTGGAGAATACTTACTTCATGAATATCAGAGCAGTAGGCTTTCTCTAGTGAAATGTCTTCTGGTCTGAAGAATCTCCTCACTTTAACCTTAGTAGATTCAGGGCTAGCCTTGTTTGACTTGTTAGATGCTTCAATCTCAAGCAATTGGCAAACAACATAAGCTCTCAACCCTACATTTCTACCACTCTTAAATGTCTCATGGTCCTTCACTTCTGTTTCAAAATACTGAGGAGCCAGATAAACATAATCTTCACTACTGTAGTGAGTTCCCTCAAATGTAAAAGCTTTTCTTGACAAATCCAAGTTAAAGGTCTCTTCATCCCTCTTAGTGGCCTTTATTGTACACGAACTGCAACATCCATTGCCAAGGCTGATAGTCTCTGTTGGAATACAAAAGAAAGCACCTCTCTCAGGCATGTACAGACTTTTACAATAATATTCCATTGCCAGACCCTTCCTTTTTCTATCCTCAGCTCGCTCACGATCAGCTTTGTCCTTGAGGGCATTGGCCTTCCGGTGCTGATGTCCCCAAGGTAATTTCTGAATTTCAGCCACCACAGCTTCTTTCACATCTTCAAGCTCAAAATCTAAGCACTCATTGGTGAGGAATAGCTCTCTCTCATTTGCACAATTGCCTAAAACAGTTTGGGATCCCCGGATCATCAATCGACCATGAACCATTTTTTTCATATCTTTTTCACACATATACTCTACCAAGTAAATAGGAGGAAGCTCATCTTCCACTGTCTCCAAGAGCACAAAGCCACCGACTACAACCAAATCTCCATGAACAAAAGCCTGTTTGTAAAGAGACTCACCAAGAGAGGTCTTCCCCACTATTTCTCCATGCCATATAATATCTTTAGTTGAAGAGAGAGATTTTTTTGGTTTATTGGTTGAGCAAGCTTTTCTAATTTCTCCATCAACTTGAACTTTTTGCTCTTCAATCTCATCAGAATCTTCCTCACCATTTTCTTCTTGATCATTATCAATTTCTTCATCCTCTTTCAGTTCGCAAGCATCTGCCTCCTTTGAATCTTCAGGCAAGTAATTGGAGTAGTACTCACCCCAAAGCTTGTTAATCAATTTTGTTGTTGTTGCTGGCATAGCTTTCCTACCGGATACCACCAGCTGCATAGCTGCTCTTGGATTCATATTAACTTCCTTCTTTAGTACCATCTTCTTCTTCACCAACCACTTTGTATGATGCCTTTGCTCCATTTTTTCCTGAAGAGAAAACACAAAAGGACACTTTTTGATATTATCATCAGGAAATTCTGCAAATTGCTGTAACAGAATCTGTCCATGGACCACTATATATCTTTCCACGGCAACTGGATTGGAGGATATAAAAGCAGGGTGGTCCTTCCCGTATTCAGAAACTTTTCTGATTATATCACCGAAAGACAGCCGAGCAACTCGACTCTGCTCCTTTAACATGGTAATAATACTAATGGCAAGCCGTGCTGTTTTTAGAACTGTTTCATACCAAGGTGCATACTGTTTTGAAGGCTTTCCAAGCCGATACCTGACAAGTACAGTAAACAGAAATAAATGAAAATCTTTCCCTTTTGGGCTAAGAATTCTAAGGATACATCTAAGCAAAAGTACTTGAAATGGCATTCTGTAATGAGAAATTACTACCACAAAAAGAGGAAAAGGAAGTTAATGCTGGAATAAACTAAATCTATCAATGAATTTCTAGCTAGTAAAGGGAAAAATCCATTATACCAGGCCAGATCAGTTCGAATTGAAATAAAAACCATTGAGGCTCCAAACTCAATCACCCATTCCTTCACTGCACTCAGATAAATTGGAATTCCATCCACATTCTGAACTCCAGCAGAAGAGGAGTGTGCAGGATCGCCATCTAGGCAGAACCCACTGCCATCGTCAGATGTCATAATGCCCGATCCATAAATGGTAACATCAATATCAGCACAAGGTTTCATTGGGAGGAGCTCTAAAGAAATCAGGCGAGAGTCAGAGTTATAAAGAGACCAGTTATGGAGCATGCTACGAGGAAGATCATCAGGATTGCTTGTTTCCATATCATTGTCAAAGATGACATACTCATCCGTTTCTTGGATACTGCTCTTGTAGTATGATGGAAGGGGATAGTCATTGGTGATTTCATCTTCATTTATTTTAATATAGTACTTGTTTGATGAAGCAACAGGACGCCGACTCTTTTTCTGTTTCATTGATTGCCAATATTCCTCTTCCTGCAGCAACCTAGCCAATTTCATGTCCTCGTCTTCTTCTGTTATACCAGCAGATGAAATAGACTGATTAATTTGGTCACCATCACCAATTTTCAGACTGGTATTTGGCACCCTGCCTGATGTAGTCCCTCCTCCAGGCACAAAGCCACGCTGCATTTTACTCTCATCCCGAAGTCCAGCTAACACAGGTAAATCCATAAACGCCTGATCATTTTTCTTGCAGGTTTCATCCAAACCAATTAGTTGATTATAGATAAATTCACCCTGTGAAATGATGAAATCCTTGATGGATGTTCCATGAGGAAAATTCTTACTATCAGACATTGAACGGACAACACCAGCAATCAGTTCGTCAACACTCAAATCAGGGTTACCCCCAGAACTCCTTGACAGTCTTTTGTAAACCTCCACACAAGCACGAGCCTTTTCATAAAATAGATCATACATCCTTTTGTAGCTATTTGCAGGTTTCAGACAATCATAATCTGCAAGATCAGTGGAGACCCAAATGACTGGCTCACCATCTTCATACCCAGATATTGCCCAAGATTCAATTCGACCAAAACCTTCACATCTGACACCTTTTTCCTTCTCTTTATCAGAACATTGTTCCAGAGGCAAGACAGCACCTGAAATAAAGAGATCATCTACTTCCAACATCTCAACATGTTGTGGATTTCCATTAGCATCATGAAAGATGAAATCAGTGAGTCTTCTGGTTGGTCGACCTTCTTCCTGTACAGAAGTCAAAGCTATGGCTGCAACCTCATCTTCCACTTCAACTAGCCTTTTTGTCTCAACAAGCAGAGACTTTTCTGATAAACGAAAAGATTTATCCTTGAAATTTGAACAGGCAGCTGCTCGCCTTGGCATTTTCCGAGAACCAGGCATCTTTTCAACGTTGTCAGATCTAATTCTCTTCTTTGATTGTCCATTGGCATCTGAAATATTGGAAGCTCTTTTGTTTAAATCAGACTTTGCAGGCTTTGCTTTACCTTTACCCATTTTTGCCATTCCTATAATAAAGTGTGCAGTTAGTATGCAGGATAAAGAAACATGCAATTCACAAGCAGAACAATAGGAATATGAAATAATGGATGCAAAATAAATTATTAGATTCCATCAGAAACCATTCAAGAAAGTTGAAATGAAAAAGGAAACACGTGAGAAAACCACAAAATACAGGAATCTCATATAGATTCATCTAACATGAATTACTTACTATACTTTACTAAACATTCTTGAAACGAGACTTAAGTGAAACAATAACAATAACAATATCAATATAAAGAGGACTAGATGATGTTTCAATATACAGTTAATACTTCAAGCTACAAGATATTAGAATTGTGCACAGTTTTTTTAGTTACCAGTCATCTTGCTGGTAATTAAATGCAGTCCAAACCCAGAACTTCACTATAAAAAGTAAATAAACAAATAAAACCCCAAAACTTCATAACAAACGTTTGCAGAGCTAAGTACTCCATTGCATTAAATGTTTGATCTCCAAGGCCTAAACTACTCATAATCACAGACCACATGCCATCACAAGTTTGGACATCCAAATCCATTGAACAAAAATCCTAAAAAGTAAGCAATCAATGAGACAATACAAAATATGCTATGCATATAACAGTAATGATCTAAAGGAGTACAGCAGTGCTAGGGGCACTCACCTCCTGCACTCTCTGCCCAACACTTTCACTTTTACTGGGCCACGTTATCTTGGTTTTTAAGAGGTTGCATTTCAAAGCTTAAAGCAAGCTTATGTGGCCCAATGAAAGTGGAAGGGTTGGGTGGAGAGTGCAAGAGGCGCGTGCCCCTAGCACTACTCAAAGGAGTATTAGATGATGTTTCCATATATACAAAATTACAAATAGAACTTCCAGTAAGGTAACCGTTTTTTAATTACCGGTTTTCTTACTCATATCCTAAACTTCAAAACAAATTCAATTGCAAAAGCAAATAAGCTATGTATTTCCCTCCATTAAATGCTTCATTTCAAAGTTCTAAGCTACAAGTTGACCATGTGATGTCCCGAATCCATTGTCAAAAGATTTAAATTAAGAAACCAATGATATAATAAAAAAAATAAAGATGGTATATATGTGATTTAGCATGAATTGACACCTAGATTCTACTTCTCTCTGTCCAAGTTCATTTGAGGATTGTTTGAATTAGTCATGCACTCCAAGAAACCGAAAAAATAACACTCAAAAGCCCCTAAAATTAACATTTTAAGCAAAACAAAATATATATTCCAAAATTAAGATCTTTGGGTTTATCAATTCAAGAACAAAGAAAGAAAAATCTAGATCGTCTCTAAATCTCTAAGCTTCTATATAAACATTAAATCTATATATATGCATATATATATATATATATATATAAAGAGAAAAATCGAAACTAACGAAATGAACATTTCTGCTACTTCCTTTCTTTATCCACACACGGTACGGCTGGGCGATCGATCGGTTGGCAACCGAACCGCCCAAAATCTCGATTGCCGCTGCTCTAATGGAAAATCGTTGCCAACACCGTACCGTATGCGAAAAACCGGCAGTCGACAGCCGACCAAACCATGTCGGTAATGGAACAGCAATGCCAGTACCGACCGATACTACCGATCACACAGAAAACATAGAAATCAAAGGAGAAGAAGCTCACCGGAGTCGTCGTCGTTCTCTTCAGCAGGATTCAAGACACAGGCAGACCCCATCTCTGGTGTTGATTTTATAGAGTGTTTTTTTGGCGAGAAGCGAAGCGACGTAACCCTAGATAGGTATTTTTTTGGCAACGTTTTTAATTTGACAATCTGGACTAAGGAATCTGATGAAAAAAAGAAGATTTCTCTTATTTGAAATATACCTTATGGCGGGAAATTTTTATCAAGCGGGAGATTTTGGGATTTTTCGACCGTCCATCTATGGATTGGAGTCTTCTTTACTTTCTCTGTCAGTGACACTGGCTTGCATTGTAACTTGAATTGTTTTTTTTTTTTTTTCCCTAAAATTACTTTGTTCTATTACACCTAACTTTTTATATCAAATGATTATAAATCATATTGATTGGTGTAATTTTAATTTTGAGTTGATTTCAAATTTTTTTTTTAAATTATTATATTTTGATTGGTATAAGTTATTTAATTTCATGTTGCCTTAAAAAGTTTAGTCGCAAGTTCAAACTCAATTTAGTAAAGTAAATCTGAACCTTTTTGAGAATATACTTTTTTTAAATTTAAGAAATAACTTTTTTAAAAAGTTAAAAGTTAGTCGATTAAATACCTGTTACATTGAGTAATGATTAATTAACTAAGTACTTATTCTGATTGAGTAATAGTTCTTAATGAATGATTAAATTAGCAACTTTTGAAATACCAATTTTTGCCAAAAGTTGTAAACCAAACAAATTGTAAAAGATTTGATTTATTTATAATTTTATATTATCCATAAAAGTTTTTATAAAACTAAGTTCTAATTAAAATAATGCATTTACGTCTCATTCTCATAAGCTTTCTCCGAGCTTCTGGAGTTTTCTATTAGCCTTGATGCTTTGTATCCAGGTTTCTTTAACAAATTCTTCTCTTTTCTCCGTCCCTTGTCTTTCTTCTCCTAACCTCTCTTCGACTCAATGTTTTTCTTCTTCTTTCTTTCTCTTTCTTTCCCCTCTATTTCTTCTTTGATGTGCTTGTTTGAAAACCAAGATTCTCAAGAAAAAGTTTCTTAGGAAAATGTTTCCTCAATCATAATATGGACTCAGCCCTTTCCCTTGGCCTGGTTTGGGAATCCCAATACAAAATTCAAGAGGTAATAAAATAGAGATTATAAGTCACTATAACCTGTTACAATAGCAAAAAAAGACAAGTTTACGAGAAAGAAATCTTCCTGAGTATTTTGCATGAAACCATTTCCTTAAAAACTTACGTTTTTAATCTCTCGTAATTGGTTATATATATCATTGTAGCCCCTTATCAACCCTCTTGAATTTTGTATCAGGATTCCCAAGCCGAGCTTGGCTTTCCAAGAAAAGGTTTCCTAAGAATCCTGGTTTCCAAAAACGCCCAAATCTTTTCTTTCTGTTTCTTTTGTCTTCACCATCTACATAGCACGGTTTTTCTTTCACTTGTCCTTCTTTTTTCTAGCTCTTTTTTCCTTCTTTGCCTTTACTTCTTTTTGTACAAATAAGCGGAGAGGTAGAAAAAGTTTTCTAATTTGTCAATATGGATTTTTAAGATTGAGCTAGTGGATGATTTGATAGGAAACTCTTCTAATTTAATCAGAAATCTTAATTTTAAGACTTGAAAATATAGTTTCGTTAAAACTTGTGAGAAAGAGTTTTGCCGTCCATTAAGTTTTGTTCGATTCGAATCCAAATTAGTTAGTAACCCAGATGGCTTTAGAATACTAGGTGATCCATATATATATATATATATAAAAAAAGGATTTTCAAGCCACCAAAGTGGAAAGATCGTGCTAGAGTAAATTGAAAGTTGTCCATTAGTTCTAGGGTGTACGATCACAAGAATTTCATTGGATTCATTAGTTTTGTTGAGAGGTCATTATGTGATGGCGTCACCTTCTTTTTTCTAAGTGTTTATATTGTACTAATATCTACTCTTGTTGTCTACTCCCACCATCATTTTTTGACTTTTTTTTCCCAAAATTAAAACTTTGAAAACAATTTATATTTTTACATAGAAAAATAATTAAGAGACAATTTTTATTGTACAACTTTTCATACACTCTTACATATCATTTAATAATGAGCTCTTTCACTCTACTCAGACCAGGTATATATTTATTTATTTAATAATATATGAAGGTTATAGAAAAAGTTATAGAAATAGGTTGTACATATATAATTACCCTTTTATGTATGTTACTCTTAAGAAAAAATAAAGATAAATAGAACTTTTTAATGATAAAATGGATAATTAAAGTAAAGTGATAACCATGTGATTAAATTAGGAAAAAATATATTTTTATACGTTCAAAAAATTTTAAATTGATCTCATAAAAAATCAAAAATTGAAACATGATAATTAATTTGAACAAAATTTGCAATTGTTTTGGTATTGATGGAGTATTTATTTATGTCTTGTTATAAATTAATTCATTATGGATATTTCACCTTCTTTTTCCTCCCACCTCCTCACTTTTCATTGCATTTACATATTAAGTATTGGTGTAACTTCTACTATCTCCATGCAATTACAATAGTGATTAACACCCCATAATGACATGCATTTAGATGATGATAATGAAATTCTGTAACCCCTCCATTAGTAAGAGACTAATCCTTATAACCTCTAATTTAATGGGTGTTTATTCCTTATAACTCCTATCATCTATTGGCCCTTATATATAGGGTTTGTACTCTTAGAAATGTATAGAGAACAAATAGAGAATAAATGAAGAAGAAAGAAATAGAAATATAATATATCTTTGCATTGCCTCACTTTGTCTCTCTAATTTTTCTTCTTCTTCTAATTGATTCTTTCTTTATTTTACAACACGTTATCAGCACAACTTGTCTTGATATGAATTACTATTCATGAATCCTATTTGAGGTGATGAG
>BPVZ01000166.1:139079-165571 GCA_020521535.1 Rubroshorea leprosula | reverse complement strand
AAATAGGAAAATGAGATTGGAACCTTGCCATTCAACCCGCTGCTCCACCAAATGACTATTTGAAGCCTCTTCCCTAAGGAAAGCATTTGCCAGGAACCTGCATGAGGTCAGGGACGGAATTGCTATCAGTCAAGTCTAAAATTTACATATGATCTGTCATTTATACCAACCTTTTCTTCTTTTTATACCAATAATATACTAACAGCCTTTGTTTACACAAGTTCCAATCACAAAGTAATTTAACATTAAGCAGAAAACTGCTCAGCACTTAGTCATACTGTATATTTAAGGACAATCTTACTCCCTGAGATCAACAATAGTTCCATTAAGGTCTTCAGAAAGCATGAAATCCCAATATCTAAGCATGAATTCTAGCTTTTAGGCGTTCGGTGTGCCTCCGCAAAGGCACATGCATTGGTCTCTCGACTTCAAAATAGAAGCTATTTTACCATTTTCTTTTGGGGTTATAATGTTCAGTGAGCTCAACATAGAAGGAGCTATAGCATCCTCATAAAGGAAAATAAACTTGGACTTTTGGCAACTAAACTATTTAATCTCAGACGAAATTCCTAGTAAAACCTAAGAAAGATTAATCCCAATACATACAGGACTAAATTCCTAGGACCCAAACCAAATTTCCAAAAGAGTGCAACAATTGCGTCTTACCATTGTTACTTCAGAATTAGGAATGCTGACACTGACCATTCTGCCATCAGACAACACAGAAGTGCCCTAGAACAAGGGACTTGAGGTAAAGACAGGCAGACTAGCAAAGGACAAGAAACATTTCCCTTGCAGACATCTTCCTAGCCGATCCAGTTTTTTTTGCCCATTCTAGTGATATTAATCAACCAGCCAACCAATCTTTGCACATTTTACAGTAACATCCATTATATTTTTTTCTCTAAAATTTTCTCTTTGCAAAAAACCTGGTATAACAAAAAGTCTTTCTTTTATGTTTTATTTTTTTAAGGTTAATATAAATAAATATATAAATTATTTCTAAACCTTTAATTAAAAATTGATTTTAAAAAGTCAAAAACTACAATTATTTTAGGAAAAAAATAATTTGTGATTTTAAAAATTGAAACATCCATGAGGAGAAAGGTGGACCAATAAAAAATTGGGTATAGGTAGACCAGGCGGCCAGCAACAAAGACCCAGGGAAAGAAAAAAAAAATTAATTTATGATTTTAAAAATTGAATAAGTGATAAAGTGTAATTTTATTTTATTATTTTAAAAAATTAGATCCATGGTTTTAATCCAATCCAAGCCAACAAATGTTGTTCCATGATAATCTAATCCAAGATAGAACCAAATCATAAAAGGACCAATCCAACTAGAATTGACAAACAGGATCTGTCACTTCATGTTTCAAATTTAATGAGCTGAGTTATTTTGGATTAAAAAAATAAATCCATAATTCACTTATACAGGTTTAAATTGAGTTGAATGAACTTAATTTTTTGAAAAATTAAAAATTTTTTAATTTTTTTAATTTTCTTTAAAAGATTTAATATTAATTGATTGTTTAATAAAAAAAATTCTATTAAGTTATTAACTCTAATAATTTAATAAATAATAATTATTTTATAAAATTTATTTTTTTATATTTAAAAATTAAAATTAAAAGCATGACCAAGTTCCAGCCAATTTTTGGCTTAATTGAGATAATTAGGTTCAAGTGCTTTGTTTAGGGTCCAATTATATATTGAGAGAAATAAAGAATTAAAAATGGAAGAGACATGAGCTTTTCGAGTGATTTGACCCAAACCAAACCAAACCAAACCAGACCAAAACAAATTAATTTAAGTTGAATAATACATTAATTAGATTGTATCTGCTTCTTCAAATTGATTAGATTGGCTGGTTAAACAAATGATAAAAAATGGAATCAAACCAGACCATAAGCACCGTGGATGAACCCTAAGCTATCATCATTGATCGAAGAAAACGCTGATGGTGCTTCTTTTTTACAAGAAGGGAGCACCAGCAATACCCTTAGTTGCCAATAGGAGCAGGGACAAATCCAGAAATTTGAGTTTGGAGAGTAAAATTCTAAATTTTTTTTTTTGAGTCATTTAGTTTTATTTGACTATATTTTGTATAAACCTTTTTCACAACTTTTATAAAAATTTAAATTTATTATTGTAAGGACAGGTTTGAGATTATCAATCTTAGACACGTTGCATGTACCTTAAGCTTGAACCGTTCTCCATATTATTTGAGCTCTGATCTCTCGATAATTGAGGTGAGACCCAAGACTAAGCTCTTTCCAGTTGCATAGTAACTACAGTGAGAATGCACTCACCTGATCTCTCATTCCCAAGATGCTCATTTTTATGAATACATCAGATTCTGATTATTTTGTTAAGAAGGCCACATGAATACTCATTAAAATCTATAAATATCTCGAGGGTCACCTCTTTAAGGAAATTGAAACCAACCAAAAGACTTTATTTCCATTATTTCTTAAGAGTAGGTTGGACTATTGTTGATTTAAATATTGAAGTGTCTATCTCAAAAATCAACTTTGAGGCTTTGCAAGTCTATTCGAAAAAAGGATTTGGACTGAGAAGGACTTGCATGTTTGTTGCAATTACAATTATAATTAATTAATATTTTATATAATTTTTCTAATTTTTATTCATATTTTATATATTTTTAGGTTATTAAAAGACAAAAAAACTTACACCTACTGTACAATACTGATAAACAAAACTTTGACAGTTTATGTTAGTATAATTTATATTGTTTTTTAAATTAATACTATTTTTATGAATGTATCACTTATATCTTCAATAACAAATTTTATATTAACTAGATATATTTAACTATTTTTGAATAACATAGAATTTAAGATCGTTAAATAAATAGTATAAAAATATAGCTTTTTTTTTTTTCTACTAAGGTTATATATATCAAATGAACTTTGATTTAATAGAATATAATCGTACAGAAAAAAAATCATATATAACTAATGCAAAAACATATAAGTTTGTTTTTGGTTAAATGCTAAATTTGGTCCCTCAACTTTAGTGAGTTGCACATTTTTGGTCTCTTAATAATTTTTTGCACTTTTTTGATCCTTTAACTATACGAAATGCACTTTAGTGGACTGATGAATGTTAACAAGCGTTTGACGAGCTCAAACAATATTTGGCATCCGCACCCCTGCTGTCCAAGCCTGTCGATGGGGAATGTTTGTATCTTTATCTGGGGGTCACAGAAGAAGCAGTGAGTTTAGTGCTACTGAGAGAAGAGAATAAGAATCAGAAGCCTATCTGCTACGTGAGCAAAGTGTTACAAGGTGCCGAGACAGAACTACCCGCTAGCAGAAAAGGCTGCTTTTGCTTTGGTCAGTACAACTCGTAAGCTGAGAGCTTATTTTCAGTCTCATCAGATTGTTGTTTATACTGATTTCCCACTAAGGAAAATATTGCAGAAGCCAGAACTCTCTGGTCGGCTCATCGGATGGAGTGTCGAGTTGAATGAGTATGACCTCAAATTTCAACCGCGCACGACTATAAAAGGTCAAGCTATGGCAGACTTCTTAGTAGAATGCGCCCCGGCGACTGTGAAAGAAAAGGCACCTGAGTACCCAGTTTGGGTTTTGTACGTTGACGGAGCTGCTAATGCCGACGGATCGGGTGCTGGAGCTGTGTTACTGGGCCCTGATGGCTTTAAATCCGAGCATGCGTTGAGGTTTAAGTTCCAAACAACCAATAATGCTGCAGAGTATGAAGCCCTCATTTATGGATTGAAGCTGGCGTTCGAGCTGAAGGTACAGAACATTCAAGTCTTCAACGACTCTTAGCTCGTGGTAGGCCAGATAAAAGGCAGCTGTGAAATCAGGGATCCTCAGCTTGGTCGTTATACTTCTGTGGTCAATAAATTGAAGTCAGGATTTGCCTCTTTCCAGATCGACAAAATACCAAGAGCAGATAACCACCGAGCTGACAAGCTGTCAAAGTTGGCCTCCTCGCGGGACTTTAACCCTCAGAGGTCAACCATCGTTGAAGTGCTGGACGCCCCGAGCTACATTGATTTCACGGTCGAGTGTCAACTGCTAAGCACGGATCCCTCTACACCGAGCTAGACTACCCCACTCATAAATTATTTGCAAAGTGGCAAGCTGCCTGAAGATCCGTCCGCCGTGAAATTGATTAAACGAAGGGCAGCATATTTCACTTTGTTAGATAACCAGCTCTACAAATGAGCAGCCTCAATGCCCCTATTACGCTGCCTTACTCCTTACGAAGCTGAATACGTCGTGAGAGAAGTTCACGAAAGAGTATGTGGCACGCACATCGGCGACAAAACTTTAGCTCGGAAACTCCTGAGGCATGGGTATTACTGGCCCACCATGGTCGAGGACGCGCAGAGCTATGTCAGAAATGTCCGACCTGCCAGTTCAATGCTGATGATATACACATGCCAGGGGAAATGCTATTGTCTCTCACGTCTCCCTGGCCCTTTGCTCAATGGGGTGTCGACCTGCTCGGCCCTTTTATCAAAGGCAAAGGAGGATGCACTTTCTTGGTCGTTGCAGTGGATTACTTCACTAAGTGGATAGAAGCTAAACCGCTGTCCACGACAACAAAAAGGAAAATAGAAGAATTCTTGTTCAATTCAATATTGTGCAGGTATTCTTTGATGACCGAGGTCATAAAATATATGCAAACGGGATTTGTAGCTCATCTCGCTCATCTGTGTGCAGGTTCGGCGTACCTAAGCGGATCATCGCCGACAATGGGCCGCAGTTCCAAGTAGCAGCACTAAGATCGTTTTGTAACGATTATGGCATTGAGCTCGCCTTGACGTCCGTGTATACTCCACAGTCCAACGGACAAGCCGAGTCTGCCAATAAAATCATCTTGCGAGGCCACAAGACGCGCGTTTTGGCTGCACATTCTAGTTGGGTTGACGAGCTCAACAAAGTGCTTTGTTCATGTCGTACTACTCCCAGCTCGGCCACGGGTGAAACCCCCTTTAACCTGGCCTATGGAGCTGAGGCCGTCATCCCGGTAGAGGTGGGATTGCCATCTGATCAAGCAAGCTAGCATGACGATCTCAACAATGAGCAACTGTTGAGAGAAAACCTAGACTTCGTGGAAGTGGTCAAGGAGATGTCTAGAATAAGAAACATGGCGCATCAAAGTCGTGTTGCAAAGTTTTACAATAAAAGAGTTCGAGCTCGCTAGTTTCAAGTTGGCGACCTGGTTATACGTAAAGCTGGATTGACGAATGCTTACTCGCACATGGGCAAGCTCGCACCTAATTGGGAAGGACCGTATATGGTTATTTCTATTCAACGACCTGGGTCTTACCGGTTAGCAGATTTACA
Source organism: Rubroshorea leprosula (assembly GCA_020521535.1). Lineage (NCBI taxonomy): Eukaryota > Viridiplantae > Streptophyta > Magnoliopsida > Malvales > Dipterocarpaceae > Rubroshorea > Rubroshorea leprosula. The sequence continues at coordinate 160,223 of BPVZ01000166.1, read as the reverse complement.
AGGTCGTCCATTACCATTCATTTGGAACATACACAACCTTAGAAAGTTTTACAGTTAAGAGTTAGCTGTTCAATTAACGTGTATGTTATTAGTGTTCGGGCCGTCATGGATCAGTTGTAAATAGCATTTTATAGAGAAATCAAAACACAGAAAGTTCAAAAAGGGAATTCAATTTGTATTTAATCAATGATCATTTACAGTGGAAGTACATGACATATAATGTCATTGATCAATACAAGTAAGCAAAAGAAAATACAAAAGACAAAAAGAAAAAACCCTAGTCTAGTCATCCGTCAGGTCGACAGGCATGGATGCATCAGCAGCAGCTGTAGGAGAGCGAGCTGGAGGAGACCGGGCTGTGGGCTCAGAGACTGGTGCACGGACGGGCGAGCTGGCTGGCACCCCTGTGGGCTGAGAGTTGGGTGGGGTGCTTGAAGGCTCCCACTCAGCTACAGGAGCACCCTCTACCCATGCGTCAAATGAGGGCAGGCCTGTTGTATCTTCCCCGTCCTTCAGCACGGACGCGGCCAGACGGGCACGCCCTCCTCGTTTAAATCCCATCTCAGCCTCACAGTCGTGTCAGCAAGGGGAGCAAGGCTCTTACCCTGGTCGTCAAGCTCCTCCTCGCCAAAGAACACTAGCTCGCGAATTGGAAAATCTGGGCGGTGGTGCAGCACCTTCCCACGAATCTCGTTGTAGATCTCCGTGGTTACGTTTGCAGACGCCACCGCCACTGCGTCTTGGAACGTGGACGAGCCGACCAGCCATTCTGCCCCTTGAGCTCGGGCAATACCAACGGAGCGCGCATGAGATGCCTTCAATGCGTTCAGCGCCTCTTCGGTAGCGTTGAGGTTCTTGTCAGCCTCAGCGACCTGGAACTTCAGGGAACCCAACTCGGTCTGAGCACGATCCCTCTCGTCCTCAGCCCTCTTGGCCCGCTCTTCAACCCGAGCGGCCTCGTCCTTTGCCGCTTGAATCCCGCTTTCTCTCTCCGCACGGGCTTGCTCTAGCTCCTCCTTGAGCTCATTGATCCTATTGACGAGCTCGTCCGCTCGGCTCTCTGCAGCCGCAGCTCGGTTCGCCATTTCAAAGCCTTGCAAATGATTCACATCATCCACAAGGCTAGCCTTCTCCGCGGCCAGCTGTTTGCACTTTGAGCCGAGCTCCTGGTTTTCTGTACGAGCCCCCTGCTCGCTCTTGTACAGCGCTACTGCGTAGTTAAACACCTGCCAAAACAGTGGTCACTGTTAGTCTCTAAAAAGGAAAAGCAAAACATTCAAGCAGGTACGAGTAGATACTTACATCCATTAGTTTTATCATGGCGACCTGCCCGCCATGCTGCTGCACAAAAGCTTTTGCTCGCTTGCTATCCATGGGGGGCACAAAGCTGTGCATGCCTTGCACCATGGCGGGCTGGCACTCCGCCCGCACATAGCTGAAGCCCTCAGGATAAGTAATCCTGGGGCCTGACATCGAAGCCGATGTAGTGGCAGGCTCGATTGTTGCCCGCGCAGTAGTTGACGGCGCATTGGGTGAACGCACGGTTGCAGGACGAGCCGCCTGCGCGGGCTGAGTCCCCCCGCTTGTTCTACGTCGAGCAAGAGGGACCTCATCTTCCTCGCTCTCCGTCTCCTCGTGTGCACGCCTACGTGCACTCAGGGCCGCAACCTTAACTCTGTGTTCAGCACGCGGCCTAGATGCCGAGCTGGACCCTCGCTGGGACGAGCTGCGCGATTGAGGCGCGGCTAGCGGTCGCTCGTTGAACCGTGTTTGTCTCTACGAGGTGCTGCCCGGCCCGCGACCTCGGGAGCTCTGGGCTCGCTGATGTTGGCGCTCCAATATACTGCTCATTTCTCTTGCACAAACAAATACATAAGACTCAGCTCGGCTAGAATTCAGAATATACGATAAATGTATACCTTCAGTGAACAGGTTTGCCACATCGACAAACCCGAACACAGCAAGCTGCTCCGAGGTAACCAGGGTGTCTAGATCTATCAGATTCTCCCTCCTCGCATAGTCCAGCAGCTGATTTTTGAGGTTTGTGTCCCGTGGCAGTAATTGAGGGTAGTTGACGTGTGCGTTGGGCACACGCCACTCGGATAGCGGGGCAGCGAGGTCGCTGCTTATCCTTTTCGTTCGCGTGTCGCGAATAAATATAAATTGCCTCTTCCACCTCGCCACTTTGTTCCGGACATTCTTGAACAACTGGCTCTTGTCTCTCCCGGAAAGGTAGTACCACTTCGTGCCTCGGGAGTTGGGACACAGCTGGCATTGAAACAGCGACCTGAACACGATCGCCTTGGCCGGTACCTCTAATCGCTCACACAAAAGCATAAAGCCAATGATAAACCTTATGCTGTTTGGCGTCAGCTGCGTCAGCGCCAGCTCGTAATCCGCCAGCAGATCGAACACCAATCCGGGCAGGGGAAACCGCAGGCCGGCGTCAAAGTGGTCCACATACACTGGGATCCAGCCCGTCTGTGACACCATGCAAGCCCTCTCATTTGGTGCGCCTGTTCGTAACAGTATTGTCCGGGGAACGTGGTACGCCCTCACTATATCTTCCAATTTTTTGTACCCGCTGATTGAGGGTGTGCAGTCTGCTACCTCATGATAAAGCGCGGCTCGGAACCTAAATCCAGCGGGCAGGTCCTTAGGCGCCTTTTGCAGGTTCTCCAACCTGCCCGTGATTGTCCTGCTCTCCCACTCACCAATCATGGGCCAATCTGAGACATGGCTAACCACATCCCCCATCCCTTCCTCGTGGCTAGGTGTTTTTTCTTAGGACGAGCTGCTCGACAGTGCAACACGGTGGTCGCCATCGTCATCCTTAGCGCTCGAACTGGCGCTTCCCTCAGGCGCCATTGTTTCCGGCGAATCCTGCAACTCAGGCGGCACTATCATCGTGATAGGCTCCACTGATAAAACCGCTTCCTCTTCTCCATCTCTGCCCTGGTTACCTCGTAGCTCTGATATTTCTCTCAACGAAACCATTTTACCTGAAAACGACGTGAAGCTAGTTCGATGTTCTGTTCTTCAAGATCGGAGTTGCCTCGCTTCAGAGAGTTTTAGAAGGTTTCAAGCAAATGCAAAAGTGAAAATGGAAAAAGAAACGGTTACGCAAAGGGAAATATGCCAGTCTTAATGGCTGTACGTGTGTCTCTGACGCGCCAATTCGCATCCTACACGTGGCACACGCTTAACGTCCCTTTTGCATAACGTGCGTCGGCTTTAGCTGTCACGTCCCTCAAATGCTGAGCCAGCATTTATGACGAGGAAGACAGAGGGATACGGGGAGATCAACCGTATCTCCTTAGAGATTTGGTGGATTTTCAAAATCCACAATGTTCAGATCGTAACGGCTGATCTGTAGCCTACTCCGTCACATCAGCTCGCCGTTGCGAACACACTTACTAGGTCGTAACAAATATGACATATTTGCCAGGTCGGCTTACCCGTGACAATTCGTTTACAATTGTAGGTCATTTACTAAAATCTCCCAAAGATTCAGCTTGTCACAGACCAAGGCGCACCTGAAATCATCCTATTTAACAGCACTACCCGTGTTGCCTCCAAAATTTCAGCTTGCGATCATGGCAAAAGAGCATCATTTGGTTGCACTCCGCAAATAATCAAGGGTCGGGTCGCCACACGCCCTCCAGCAGGCACGTTAACGCGGACGAGCTTGTTCAAAAGGGCGTTATGTACATGGCCGTTCCTTATGCGAGCTCATCTACGGTGAACTATCTCAGCTCGCCACCATAACAAGCCCACACTAGTGCGGCTAAGGATATCAGCTCGCCTCCACACTTTCAGGTTCGCGAGCTCGCCCCTTTTCGTATTACCTTTCAGCTCGGCCGTCAACAAGGTCGACCGTAAGCTGTTAAAGCTATCCGTCATGGTCACCAGCTAGCACGTTGACCCACGGTCACATCCACCCCAGTTCGTCAACCGAACACCGGGGGGGGAGTAATGTTGGAATAGGCCCAACACCCAAACAAGGCTGTGCATAACGGGCCTAAGTTACCACCAATTAGCCCAAGCTGAAGGAGCATCAGTACAAGCATACCCACGTGACCAGCGCCGCGTGGGCCAAGGGGATGCTTACACGTGCAGATGTGTGTCAGCAACAAGGGGCTATAAATACCCCCCAACTACCTCCGAAGAAGGTAATAAATCTCTACGCTTCTCTCTCTGCAATTACTCTTGGAGAACTTCTCTCTCTATAACATCGAGTATTGCTAACTTGAGCGTCGGATTGTTTTCCTCGAGGAAACAACCTCGGGATTTTCAGGTGTGGAAGCAGGTAAGAACTTCAACAATGTTGGACTGCGAAGCTGCCCAAACAATTGCTTTATCCCAAAATGGAGGATGACAAAGGTTTAGGACCAACCAGTTTTGATTTTAGGACAATGAAATGTCCACATGACATTAAACAATTAGACACCCACAGTATCACACCTTTCACCCGAACAAAAAGAATCAACAAAAATTACATCATTACTTCCCGTCATGTCGTAATATTTTGTTGCCAATAAATCATTTTCCAAGAACCCATTGCTTGAATTTACCAAAATCTTAGGACAAGAACACAGTAAAAAGAGCCCTAAACTCAGAGTCTCGGCAAAATGCACACGAATCCAGACATGCAGCTCCCATCAGCTCTGATTTCCCAGATAGAAAACAATATTGTATGAAGAAACACAAAGGATTGACGAGGATCAAAATCATTACAAATGTAATAGATCCATTGGTCCGTTTCATTGTCGTTACAGAAAAATCACTTTCTATCCTAGTTTCACCTGGTTCTAATTTCCGCCCCTGATGGTGACGAAATCTATGAAGAAAGCTACAAACACCGTTTGGAGTTGAGATCCTCCCTTTATCTCCTTTTTGTTCCTATATCTTTCGGGCTCCATTCCTCCGTTTTAACATCTATATGTAGTCTCCAAACTAGTCATGCTCCTCATAAGTAGTAGTATCTCAAGTGTTAGTAATCACAACCTATGACTAAAATACATGTTCATAAAGTATCTTGAGGGATTGAAGCCACTTAAAATCACTGCAGAAGGAAAAAGAAGTTTCATTTCAGCTACAATATGCAATCAGAAACACAATCAGGAAACAAGTTCAGTACTTACAGACTGGAGAAAGGACGATTACAATGCCAATTGGGTAGAGGAAAAATGTTGTCCTCTCCAAAAAGGGTAGTACTACAGCAGAAAGATGTACCAAATCAGCAAGGCGACCATTAGCTATTTCTTAAATTCAGAATCAACAGCAAAGTTTGACAATATATCAAGTCAAATTTCATTAAAATGTTTCAGCTGAGACCCACAAAGTTCCATCATTAATTCTTACTTTTTAATACCAAACATGATAAAAACCAGAAACCACACATCAAGCAGGAAATTCATTCCACTAATTGATTGACTTAATCAATAAATTGTGAACCATCTTTAACCGTAAGAAAATCTTTTCCTATATGAACATGTTATATATCAACAAAAAGTAGAAAGACAAAAAGGGTGAGATTTATGTTTTTCTATTTCTATCTTTGGGGAGGAGGGGAAAGGACTAAACAACCTTTAACAGTAATAATATCTTTCCTAAATGAATATTTTATACATTAATATTGCTCATAAGCAGAAAGCAGGGAAAATGATTGCCACTATTTTGTTTTATTTTTTTTAAGTTTGAGGAGAGGCATGGGAGTTGGGAGTTAGGTTATTATTGAGAACAAAAAGCATAAAGCATGTTGTGTTTTTGAAAAGAGATTTTTTTTTCCCCTTTTTGTTTCTTTCTTGCTTTTTTTTTCTCTCTTTTTTTTTTTTTTTTTTTTTTTTCAGAGTAACTCTTTCTTTTTAGTAATTGAATGAAAGGCCTATCATGGCATCACCACTGGCATCCCCACCCCAGAGCAGATGTCAGTACAACCACACTAAAGTGAGAGAGTAAAGTGAGAGAGCCCCATCAGTAACTTCTGAGATATAGTTATTTTTTACTCCAGCCAAACCCCGGAAATAAATTATAAGCAGCAAGTTCAGAATTAGCTTACCATCATAACCTAAAAAGTTGAGATAATGATAGTAAGAAGCAGCCAGCATGAATAGCAGATTTGACAGCAGTACAGCCAAGAAGCCATGGGCTACCAGAAGAGGTGATAGGAAATAATGTATAACTGTTGTAGAAACATGATATTAGCCAGATTATGGTCCAGTTGCTTGAGGTTATTAATATTTAGGCTAAACAGGTTTATAGAATTACCATAAAGCATAACAAACATTGGGAAGAATGAGTTGCAGTGCACATCAAACGCATAGAGCCTGTCCAAAGAAAACTCCAGTCAGAACCAAACAATTCCTAGAAAAGTAAGACACAAATATTTTGTTGATTATGCTTGTTAAAAAATTAAATTAAATTAAACACTGAACAGATATATGGACAAAATCTATTAGCATTAAAAAAAAAATATGAACCAACCACAAAGAGATAGTATTACCAGATTTTAGCTCGGGTTGGTTCAGGTAAAGGGATTAGCAAAGCCTACATCTATTCCATAATAACATCTCCTATGTTAAAAAACTAGAAGGACGTAAAGCCATTACAAATTTTATTACTAGAAAATAGGAAAATGAGATTGGAACTTGCCATTCAACCCGCTGCTCCACCACATGACTATTTGGAGCCTCTTCCCTAAGGTAAGCATTTGTCAGGAACCTGCATGAAGTTGGATAGAAATGCCATCAGTCAAGTCTAAATTTTACATTGATCTGTCATTTATACCATAAGACTGTTCATCCTTTTTCTTCTTTTTATCACAATAATATACTCACATCCTTTGTTTACACAAGTTCCAATCACAAAGTAATTTAACATTAAGCAGAAAAGTGCTCGGCACTTAGTCAGACTGTATATTTAAGGACAATCTTACTCCATCAGATCAACAATAGTTCCATTAAACTCTTCAGAAAGCATGAAATCCCAATATCTAAGATCCTAAGCATGAATTCTAGCTACTAGGTCTTTGGTATACCTTTGCAAAGACACATACATTTGTCTCTCAGCTTCAAAATAGAAGTTATTTTACCACTTTCTTGTGGGGTTAAAATGTTCAGTGAGCTCAACATAGAAGGAGCCATAGCATCCTCATAAAGGAAAATAAACGTAGACTTTGTGCAACTTAAGTATTTATTCTCAGATGAAATTTCTAGTAAAACCTAAGAAAGATTAATCCCAATACATACAGAATTAAATTCCTACAACCCAAACCAAATTTCAAAAAGTGAAACAATTGCATCTTACTGTTGTTAGTTCAGAATTAGGAATGTTAAGATTGACCATTATGCCATCATACATCATAGAAGTGCCCTAGAACAAGGAACTTGAGGTAACGACAGGCAGACTAGCAGAGGACAAGAAACATTTCCCTTGTAGACATCTTCCTAGCTGATCCCTTTTTTTTTTTTTTGTTCCATTCTTATGTTCATACTGAAGTTCACACTCTGTGATATTAATCACCAACCAACCAACCAACCAATCTTTACACATTTTACTGTAACATGCTTCCAATATATGTTTAACATCAACATCTAAAACAGTAAAACCATATAAACGTAAAAACTGGTGACCACTGAAAGCATTCTTATTGTTTTGGATAGTGAAGGGTTTAAAGCTGTTTGTATGAGGCTTATAAGGGTCAGACCAAGAATCGCCCCTAACAAATGTATTCTTTGGAAAGCAACTCCATCAAGAAGATTAGCTAAATTAGTCTGTGCCTCATAATTTTATTATCATGGGAATCACAGATGAAAATGCTGGTAGAAATGTTTTAGAATAGAGCGGCCCATACCAGCAACATGTAGCGAGAAAAACTCCAGCGAGCAAAAAATGGAAAAGCAATACTGAGATAACAACAAAGACAGCATGTGAAGAACTGTGGTCATACCTGAATTAAAAGAAGATAGCAAGATAACATTATATCAAGAGTTGAATTTGAATTTCCCATTAAAAAAAAAAAAATTGTTGAATTTGAATTAATGAAAAAAGGTTTTACAGGGTAGAAGTACAAAAGTAAACTATTTCAGAGGTATTAAAAATTTTGGGCAAATCCATCAGCTAACCTGCAAGATGTTAGTACTTCAAATAAAACTTCAACTTTTACTAGATCACAAATGAAATTCTAAGGATTGGAGAATTTTACATCACTATTCTCTAAGCATCATACCATGTCAATTCTTTAAGCATTATAGCAATGCATCTCGCTCTGAGTCAATAAAATTTTAACCAAAAACATACCCCAGAATAGCCCAACCACTGTTCAAGCTAAGGCTGATTAGCCAAATCACTATAGTAGTGGCCACCAGTAAATAATAAGTCTAAATATTTAGCCATACTTGAAGAATAGAAGAACTTACGCAGCACAATAAGCAATAGCTGCAACAACCAAAAGGAGGCTGCAGATCACAACAAAAGCAGGGTCATCACGTGCCCACTGGTTTTTAGTTTCTGAGAAAAAATGGAAAAAATAAACTTCATGTCACATGATAGACAGCAGAAAACCACACACACACACAGAAGGAAAAAAAAGATTGAACAATTACAATGTTTACAAAATTTACATTCTAAAAGTCAATATCAATGGCATCAACTAACAAAATGTTACAGTATTTGAAGGTTTAAGTTGGTACAAATGTTGCCACTTTGGCTGCCATAATACCAGGGGCACATTCTTCTGCCAAAGAAGAATGCACTTACAAGAAAGATTGCAGAACCTTCTAAAAAACAGTATATGCTTAAGAAATAATATCTGGACCAATCACAAATTTTACAGCCACTTAAATCTGCTTTTCAGGAAAATAGCTTGCCATAATTAAGAACAGAAGTACTCAGTACTGAATTAAAATGAACAGGTGAAAGCAAAGGAATTGTTCTTTAACAAGAAACAGGCTTACGTTTATGATACTTCGTGTGCTGATAGCTGAATCGACCACAGAGTTCCCCATGCAAAATAAAAGAACAGTAATTAAAAATTACCCTGTACATTGAAGATATTTTTTCTGTATTTTTCATTCTAAAAGTAGAAAACCAAGGTCTAAAGGAGAACAAGACTAGTGAGGCAATTCAGCAACCAACTAATTTATTTACTAAATTGGGTAAGGTTTCATCTTCTCTTCATATATATCCTAGCAACCAATTTTTGTGAACCAAACATAAGGTACATTAACTTTCGTTAACTTAAGATGGTCTACCCTTTCCTATTCCTGAAAACATTACATATCTACTAAAGAGGACAACTGCAACATGCATACACAATGATGACTACGTTAGCATAAAATAATTAGCAAAATGACAATACAAAGGAATGGATACTTACACAACTTTTGGTGCAGTGCATAGGTGAAGCATTTGCCAGAAAGTATATTCAATATCCATTTGTTGCCACTACATAAGGCGAGAAGAAAAAAGGGAAAAAGAAATTTAATGAGAAAAACCAAAAATAAGCAAACATGATTGGATGATGGGATGACAATATTATCATTAGTGCTTTCATGCGTCCAAAGAAGAATAGTGATAGCGATGATGATTACACTGTATTAACAAGAGCCTATAATTTCTTTCTTATGAAAAAGAAAAATGGATCATTCCAATAGAAGAAAAGTCAGCCATGATAGACATAGCAGATCGTAATGGGCATATGTCCTCATGTAATATTAGAAATCTTTTTCATCCCATAAATACTAATAAGCATACCATTTTCTTTTTTCAGAAGAGAAGAAACAGTCCTAACTAGAAAGCAGCTCCATCGTTAAGATTTTCAATGATTAACAGTTTAACACATTTACTTATCAATGGCTGTCAATTATTCAAAAGATTTGAAAATATAAATTCAAGAACCTATGTACTTCTAGAATTACCAAATCATATCAGATTTATCCACACAGAGGAGGAATGTGCTTCTAGAATTACCAAATCATATCAGTAAATGAATTCTCCCCAATATAATCAAGAACAGGAACGCCTATACAGAGCAGGATCAACAACATAAACCAAGGAGCTAGCAGCTAAAACGGATAAAACAAGCAGCATTTGGAAAGCAAGGCACCTAAATTTGATCCAATCCAATCCAATCTAGAGCTGCGCGCATGATTTTAAAACGTAAACTTGAGTAACATGGAGACAGATCGAGAAAGAAATGGGAGGAGAAACGGACCTTGACGATTCGCCGAAGGTACTGAGGAAACATTGGGTTGGGTCGAGATGTGGAAGCCGAGGAACGGCTTCTGTTCACCGTCGGTAACATCTTCTAAGGCTTTCTTATTCTCTGTCGATCTTCCTTGGGCGAAATTATTCGATAGAAGATCTGCTGGATCTTCTACAGCTTTCTGGTTCTGGCAATCTGGCCCCGGAGACGCCGAGACGGGAAGTTGACAACAACAACGAGTCAGTCTCCGGTAATGGGCTTGTGGAGTTTCATTTTTTCTTGGGTTGCTTGTTTTAGCATGGGTTGGACTGGTTGTGTAACATGGGCTAATTCCCTTATTATTATTATTATTATTATTATTATTTCTCTTTTTGGTACAATTTTTTTTTTTTTAAATTTACTATCAGTGTCTCATTGATAAATTTTTATACATTTCAAAACTAATTTATTTTCAAATAATATTAAGGGTACACCCTTATATTGTTTGATTCATTTAAGAAAATTAATTTCTTTAACGATTAACTCCAAAACTTAAATCTTAATTTTGACCCACAACATGATAATTGTTTATTAATAGATCTAAGTCTTAGGATTTAAGGTGATGGGGTTTTATCCAATTCAAGGTGAGGTGTGTGGAGTAGTAGAATTTAAATATATCCAAGTATCATACAATTCAAATTCAAAATCTCTTATTTCTACTGAAAAGAGATTATTATTAAGTTATTTAAGTTATTGTTAAATTTTATTATTTTTATTTTTAATTTTTTGATATTTCACCACCTAATGTGGACCACCTGGAATTAAGAAGCTCACGTTTCAATTTCATCTAGCAAAGCCTTGTATAATGAAAGAGTAATGATACAGGCACCGATATTTGGAGGACGAATTTAAGGGGCGACTTACGTGGCTTGCCACGCACAAATACCCCAACCCCACTGACTGATTTGGGTTTTTATTAAAAAGGGTAAAATTTTTAATTTATCAAATGTCGATTTCTCTTTCGTCTTCATCACTCCTGAGCCCCAACCCTAACCAACCGAATGAAGATGAGGAAAAGGAGAACCAACCAAATTGATGAATTTGAGTCATTGAAAACTAGTAAAATTGATGAATTTGGGTCATTTAAATGAAAAACTAAAAAGTTGATATCCTCGTATAGAAATAGAAAAAGTTTAGATCCTTATTTAATAAACTCTAGAAAGTTAGTCCCATCTTGTTCACCTTCTACGTTAGGTTACAGACGGGCTACTGGGATATCTTCTTTTTCAGTCTGAATTCTCCCACCGACGCCGGATTCACCTTTTTCCTCCGACAGGCAGATCCCGAAACCCTTCTAAATCCTCGGTCAAACAGGAATTAATGTTATCTTCCTAGAAACCTCAAAGTCACGGTGCTATTAGGGTTTCTAGACGCAATGTCGACTGGCGCAGCAGCGAAGGACGCCGATTCGCAGTTGGCGTTGGCGGAGCAGAAATTGGGATTGCCGCCGCGTCCTCCTTCGTCAGCATCGACAGCGATTGTAGAGTATGAGAAACCGGCCTTTAAGGAGGAAGAGGAAGACCTAGAGGTGAAACTCCGCCGCATCATTGAGAATGTTCCTGTCCGCGTTAGCAACACCTCCGGAAGTTCTGCTGGCTCTGGCTCGGGTGACTTCCACCAGGTATTTTAGCACTGTGGAGTAGAATTACCAGATTTGTTTTCTGCATTTTGGTTTCTCTTGGTTACTTGGTCACTGTGTTTCTTTTGATATCATAATTTGATGTAATTGGCATTTCAACATTGTTGCAAATTTCATTGTTTCTTGGGTTTGTGGTACTTAAGGAAAACTCTTTTGTGATTAAGCCATTTATGGTTGATTTGGGTAGGCAGGTTTCTGTGTAGAAGGTAATTCTGACAATGGATCTTTACCAATGCACTATACAGGTGCTGTACCTAGGAAGTTATTGTTGCTACATTTACCGATCTAAGAGAAGCTTGCTGTAGAAATTGTGCTGTTGTCTACAAGTGCTGTTGTTATTTGTCTCAACCTAGTATGTTGTGTTGCATGTGTCTAGGGGGGAGAGATCATCAATGTTAACCTAACCCGTGTGTTCGTGGCTCCTTAGTTTGGTGTTTTCTTCAAACTTGCTTTTCTTCCGTGTTTGTTACTATATATTTGATGAAAAATTAACTTCTTTTTTTTCCAAAGTTTAGTGTCTTGGATTGTTGGTTAGACATCTAATCATTTATAGCATAAAACAGAGTGTCTACTTTTACTTTCTTTAGTGTCTTTGAATTGTGAAGAATGATTACATATAATCCTCTTTTATTTTGAAACTATTTCTTAATGTAAGGTTAGCAAAAAAACTTGGTGAAGTCTCTTTTTCCACACTTTTCACTTATTGAAGTCATTGTTCTTGTTTCATCTTTGTCAGTGAATTTTTGGTTGTGATTGGAGGTTTCTTTAGTGTCTCTGGACTTGTGACTGATGATTAGATGTAGTCTACATGGTTTTATGGCAGTTGCAGCTTCCTTCTTATATATTTTTTGTATTATTGTTTTTTATAGTTCATTTTGGTGGTCCATGTAAGGCAAGACATTCTAAGATTTTTTGTTACTGCCTATATGTAAATAATTTTTTTTAACTTACAGTTAGTTGGGCATGATGAAAATGGAAAATTTTGTGACCTACAGGTCTTAAAAACTTCTATTTATTCTTAATTTTCTTGCAACAGTACCGACAAATGAGAAGGAAAGAGCAAGACAGACTTGCAAGGATGGATGCAGACTACCAGAGAAGGAAAGAAGTGGCTGAATTCAAAATGAGGAGGGAAGAAAGAATGAAAGCTGCTGAGGAACGGACAGCAAAGAAGCGTTTGAAACGCCAAAAGAAGAAGCAAAGGAAGAAAGAGAAGAAGACAAATTCAAGTGCAGGAGGAGAACAACATCAGAAAGAAGAGTCTTCAGATGATGAAGGTGACTCTGACAATGTTGAGGAAGCAGCAAAATGAACAAATGAATTCTAATGGCATTAACTTGGATCTTGCAAGATAAACACAAGCAGTTGCGAAGGAAAACGAAGCTGCAACAACCTCAAAGTTTCTATTGGCAGGGTTGGTCTACTTTGTATGTGTACTTGTATGCATAATTGACTAATGCTTTCTGAATAAAATAAAGGGGGAAATGAGGAGGAAAATTTTGAAATTAGTTTAGTTACTGAAATATGTCTGTTATCAGTCGCTTTTTTTTGCTTAGTGCAAACGTTGCTAACACTTCAGATATAGCACTGACACTGGTCCCTGCCCTAGACATGGGATTATTGAGTTGAAGTATGCTTAAGGATTAAGGAAAAAGAAAGGCAACCACTGTCTTTTTTTTTTTTTTTTTTTTTGAGGGAAAGAGAGCCAGCAACAAAAGTAGGTAGATGATGGTGATCTGTTTCTGAACGAAAGCGAGCCAAAGCAGGAAAGGTACTGAGTCTTAGTGGCGTTTAGTAAAGTTGTTTATGGTTTTTGATATTGGTTGTTGAAATTTGAGTTATTAAAATTAGAAACTGAGTGTCAAAACTTGAAATTAAAATTGACAACTTGTTATGTACACAAGAAATAACTAAAACTGAACATTTTTTTCCGTTTAGTTTTATTTAACATTTTAAAATTTTTAGTAACTAAAAGAGAAAAAAGGGTACTAAGGAGACTCTAAACTAAATAGTCTACTTGACATGGTTGGTCGTTTTCATTTAAAGTCATATGTGATATTTTATATATATTTATACATTTAAACTTGACATAGTTAGTTCCTTTTATTTAAAAATTCATACGTGATATCTTATGTATTTACTCATTTAATATTACATCAAATTTTAAATAAAAATAATATAATTATAATATTATATGATATTATAAATTTATAATATAATGGTATCGTTAAATAAATAATTATTTTTTTGGTACCATTATATAATTGATTTTTTTTAAAGATTTACTAATAATAATATATGTATCAACTCATTTAATAATATATTACAATTATAAATTTATAATCTTATATAATATTAAAAAAGAAATTGATTTTAAGACAACTTTTTATCCCACCTTTTTGTATAACCTAACGTGTCATTTACATGATTAGTTCTTTTTATTTATGTGAGTCCCATGATATTAAATACATCTATTCATTTAATAACATATGAAAGTTACATAAAAAATTATATAAAAAATTGCCCTTATAATACCACCATATTAAAAATATAACATTGACTTGTTTTAAATAAAAATTGTGTAATTAAAGTTGTGCATGTTGCATCCCAATTCTTTGTTAGGCATTCTATTAGCCACTGGGCTTCAAGTTAGGGATTGTGGGCCAATTATTCAACCCAACTCAATCCTAAATACGTCACTTCCTCAATTGCTTTCTCAACAATTTTGCATTTTCCTTTCTCCCTCCCTCCCCTTCCTTCTGAAATCAGTTTCAGAAACCGTAATCGCCATGGTAGAATCGAATACATCTCGTCGCACATCCGTTCATCAAGCTCTCGGCGGCGGTTCAGGTCTCATCTCTCTTCCTCTTTGTCTCTCTATGTTCCTCAGTAGTGCATTTATTGATGCAGTCGTGTGATTTCATTTCTTCGCAGATCTGTTTCACTATCACTGATGATTACACGATCTTGTTAATTGAATCGAATTTGTTTTGGGGTTTATTGTGTGTTAATTTGAGAATTCGGATTCTTATTTATTTCATGTTCTCTGATTTTTGTTTCTGGTGGTTATTGATGTGATTGCAGTCGCTGACTTGCTTTTGTGGAGAAAATGGTGTGGAGGGATTGTGTTGCTGATTTCTGCGTCTACCATGTGGTTCCTCTTTGAAAGAGCGGGTTACAATTTCTTATCTTTTGTGTCTAATGTTTTGTTGCTCCTTGTTGTCATCCTCTTCTTCTGGGCCAAATCAGCTTCCCTTCTGAACAGGTAATTTCCCCCCTTTTCATTATTGTTGTAATCTTTGATCATTTCAACATACCCCACTTTCCACGGAATAACGTTTCCCGCAAAACAGTGTAATCTGTAAAGGTTTACGTTTTGATTAGAGTAATCACTAAAACGTGGATGAATTCTCAAATATTTGTAATTTAATTAATCATAATGTAGTGGAAGAAGCCTTTAGTGGGAAAAAAAAGATTGCAAATGTTTTTGAAATTACTTCTGAATTGGATAATAGAAGTGGGCTTTGTTGTTTGGATGTGGGTTTAGTATGGAAAAATATTATGTTTTTGTTGCAGACCTCTACCTCCCATTCCTAATTTGGAAATTTCCGAGAAGACTATTGTGCTAGTTGCTGATGAGTTGCGAGCGAGGATCAATTACGCATTGTTGATTGCACACGACATTGCAATAGGCAGAAATTTGAAAGTTTTCCTTCTGGTTTGTTGTTACCCATCTCTATTAATATTCACTGAGAATCTGAGATGAAGTTTTTGTATAATAAATTTTATAAAGTAATTAAACATCAGTAAATTCAAAGAATGTCTTCTACTACAGGTTGCCTGTGGCTTGTGGTTAATATCTTATATTGGTAGTCTTTTCAACTTCCTCACTCTTGTTTATATTGGTAAGTTGTAACCAAATTCTGTTTCTGCCAGTAATAGTTATATTTTACTTTCTTTATAGGTGCTTAGTATATACTTTTGAGACTGTCTGCAGGAATTCTTCTTAGTCTCTCGGTACCAGTGTTATATGAAAAGTACAAGGACCATATAGATGAGAAGCTGTGTATAACGCATGGAATCATTCAAACACAGTACAGGAAGATTGATGAAAATGTCCTAAAGAAGTTTTTAGTGCCCAACAAAGAAAAGAAGATCCAGTAGGCAAGTTACTTTTAACCCTCTCAATCACTTTTAGGATTGTTGTCTGGATGCTAGAATGCAAGTAGTTTCCTTATCATTTTCTATTGGACCATGCAAGCATTTTATTATACTGTGTTAAACTGATTTTAAACAGCACACTGTGCACAAATATGGCTTTGATCAAGGTTGCAGAAAGCACTAGGCGGTGGTGGGTGTTTCCCCACCACCTAGAGCCTAGGCTGCCTAGGCATTTTTTAAGCATTTTTCAAAATTTCTACTTTTCTTTAGAAAATCTGGAAAAATCATAAAAATAATAAAAAATAAAGAAAAAAGCTAGATAAATTCTAAAAAAGTAAAAACAGTTTAAACATTTCTAAATTATCAGTGTGGTTATAGCCACCCACCATTTTGTTAAGGCCACTCAAAGTTGTTTAGTTTGACTGATATTTTATTTGTTTGTAGTTTTTTCTCTTAAATAGCTGTTATAATGTCTGAAAATATCAATTTATAAACTAATTTCAATATGTTGAATAACAAATATTAGTTATTTTATCTATTATCAGCTATTTTTAACAGTCAAACTAAACAGAATTGGGTGGCATTAACAAAATGGTGGGTGGCCATAACCACACCCAATTTCATGATTCAATATTTCTGCAAAACTTATACTGAACAGCACTTTGACAAAATTCCAGCTAGGCCAAATGGGTTCTTAAAGTGCTAGTCCCTTTTATATTGTTATTGCAAATCATACACAAAACAAAAGGAAGTGGTACGAGCATGTCATCCTCCTCCGAAGCTTCAAGAACATCTTAGTGCTGTTCAGTGAGGCTCTTGTGGTGCATTCTCAATACCTTAAAAATGAGTATTGTAGCAAATAGTTCATGCATATCATGTCCACAAAGTAATGCTGATGTGTGATAATAACCATAATGCTATCACCTGCAGGATATGCTAATCTATGATAAATTATTAGCTAAAAGGTCTCTTATTTACTGAAGTTTTTCTTTTATAATTGAATGCATAGCCAAACCAGCGTTTTGAGACCATTTGTTTGGCATTGAACATAAACATGTGTGGCTAACTTAGTTGATTGTCTAGGTTGTGAATATAAATATAAAGACGTTCACTGCATAATTCTGTTACTTTAAATATAGAAGGCAAGCTTGTTGATGTGTGTTGTGTTGTTTGGTTTTTGCTTGCTGCTTCTGTGCCTCACTCTGTTGCTTTCAAAACACTGAAGTATTTGCATATTTTATACTGTTTATCAGGTTGTTTGGTGTGGCCATGGGCATAGAAATTGGCTTTTCGATATGTGGAGCTTTGAGTTTCTTTTTGCTGGGATGACATCAATTTGCAGTTAAGACAGTCTATAAGAGCAGGATGGACTAACCCTATAGCTTCTACGTTTGCCAAAAGATGGAAATTATTTTGTTTTTTTTTTCCCACATGTGAAAACCATTCTCTGGATGGTTTTTGGTAATGTAGGTTATAAACCTTGGTTTGTGCTTTAATATTCACTTCCAGTAAATAATGATAACCTCAATGTCTGAGAAAAGCTTGTTTGCATAATAGAATTCACATTCATTAATTTATTTGCTATGGTCTTTTAATTGTGCTTTTATGCTGAACAATATGAATATAGCTCCTGTCTTATTCTTGTTTCTATTGCTAAACAAAGATAACCTAGTTAAAGAGGCCAGTGACGGGTTTCTATTTGTATTAATACCGACTCATTAGATGGAACCATGCAATCAAAAATGCACATGAAGATGTAGTACAGGAAGAATAATTTTTTTGGTACGTGTACTTGGAATTAGTGATTTTCTTCCCAAATCTCTTACCACTCATTTCAAGCTGTCGACTAGAAACTCTCGTTCTAGAATCTCAAGTTCTCACCAGTAGAGGTGCTCACAGGCGCGTCTCGAATTGCTACCCAACAATTACAAAGGTGTTGGGTCTATTGACCATTCATTGCCTCAATAACTACATCAGATGCTTGAAAGAATAATGACCAATAAACACCAAATCCTGGAAATTCCCATTCTCAATCTCAGGATCTCTGATTATCTTTGAATTTGGGACAATGACACCAAAAGCGTTGAAGGTATCATACAAAAGTTTCTCATCCGCACAAGGGATCAAGATTTCTAATAAAAAGGTTGCACCCACATCCAACCCCCGTTTATCTCAAGACACCCAAATTTATATATATCCACTCTTTTGATACCAAATGACTGATTATTTGTGAGAATTTATTGTCGTATATCATATTAATTCCTAAATATTTATTATTATAAAAGAATCTTAGATAATATATATATATATATATATATATTATTCTTCCAAATATCCTTGACTTGCAGTACGTATGGATCTCTCAGTCAAAATCTGAGGATTCCACATTTTTAACAAATAGAACTATAAAATCATGTTCTTGATAAAGCTTCAAACTCAACATTTACCCGGGGAGTCAGAATTTATGCAACTTGTGGAACGGAAATAGTTTCTGCAAGAGGTAAAGTAACCCACCGCAATAGCTCCAGTGAGAACACAAGCCCCAGGAAATGAGAAAGGATGGTGTTAGCTGATGCCTATATGTGCAAATAAAAAGGGAAAATTGTGATCATGATAAGGCATCACTAATGAAGAACATTCCCTGCTTAACTTTTAGAGAAGAGAAAGAGTAATATGAGTAAAAGTCAAGTAAAATTTCACAGGTTTAGTAGGGAGCTTGCATTGGTTCTAATTACCTGCACCAAGAATACATCCAATGCAAGAACTGGACTATAGCCAGGAGAAACTCTCTGGTAAGGATTTGCTGAGGAAGTAAGAGCCTTTGCAACCAATAGTCCCACTGTGGCTTGCATGCCAAGAATAGTAGCACCCATTCCTAGAAGATTCAACACTATACCATTTCTCAAGCCTTTAATGACATCAGCACGAGGTGGAGCCTGACAACTCAAGCAACAAATAGAAGTCATTGAAAAATGCAATTAGGCAACATTCATAATAAAAACTCAAATATACCCTGATATGGGCAGCCACCTCAACCATCAACTAATGTCCAAGACTAAAAGCAAGCAAAAGGATCACTCAGCTTGTATAACTTAACTGTTATCCTACTTAGACACTTTTGACAAAGAAAGTATACTTAATATTAGTATGATCTGCAAGGAATAAAATTATCAGTTTTATGCTGGACCACAAATCCTAGCAGTAGCATCAAATTGTTCCTATTTGCCTCTAGTTTTAAAAGGGGACATACTCACTACCATGGAACATCATTTAAAACTAGTTGCTATTGCCAGTTAATTAAACAACCTAAAGTTGAAATCAGTTTGTCCTCATTCTTTGAGCATAAGACTACTTAAACAGCTCATTTTTCAAAACCAGTAAGATATGGTTGTATTCTAAGGATGATTCTCAGGAATCATAGAAGGAAAATGTGAATTATAACTCTTGGTGAACACTATCTTGAATTTCAATTTCCAAATAATCCTAATGTGAACTTTCAGGACTCTTTGCACATTCTCAAGGAGATGAGGCGACCAAAATCTAAAGAAGGTATGTTGAAATGGCTAAAGCAAGCTTAAACCGAAAAAAAGTGGTGGAAAAAAGTATAAAGCAAATTCCTTGAAGGAGGGATCAACACATTTACATCAATTAAGTGATAGGAGATGTAAGAAATCATTAAAATTAAATTTCTAAATTATGGAACTTGGTGCACATTATTTTAGTAATTCAGTAAGGATATGAACTAGATTTCTCTTCTTCCTCCCCTAGTGATCTCTATCCCCTCCTTTGCAATTATTATTCTGTACTCAGATACATCACTAAAAAGGTAAATGCATAATCAATAACATTTCGATCTTAAGATAAAAATGTCACACACACACGCTCAACCAATATTGTACACAAAAAACATGTCTCACAGAACTGAAGTAAAGCATTCTGACTAAAGCACCTTAAATGCCATTATTAATCCATAACACTGTTAGAACTGCAAAAGTAATCTCAATGTGCAATACCTTGGAAGGCTCACTAGCAGTACTTTTAAGCTTGTCCGCAAGCCGAATATACCCAAATGACCAGAACACTGATACAAATGCTGCTGCTATACCACCAGCAGTAGCATAAAAAGTAGCAGGAGATGAGATTTGCCCAGTAATAACAACTGAAAACGAAAGAATCACAGCAGCCACCATAGTGCACACTAGCTGTACCCAGAACCCTAAACTGCCCAATCTCCTAAAATACCTTGATGTGTTCTCCAACCTCTTCGAAACCTACACCATCAAATCCCCAAATTAAATAAAAAACTTCATAATCCACCAAACCAAAACCCTGATACACTATCCAAATTTGACGCAAGCATTTAAACCATGTGAAATGTTGAGGCTTTTACTTCCTTCTCAAAATCATTTCTGTACCCAGAAGATTATAAACCGAAAAATTGACAAAAGTACACCAAAGAGCTAAATCAAATATCATTTGAACAATGTTGATTGACACATAGTTAGAAATTGCTGTTTGGCTATCGGTTTAAGTAAAATTTTCGAAAGCAAACTGAAGAGAAAGAGGGGGAGAGAACCTTTGCCTTCTCAGTGTCATCATTAGAGGTGAAAGGGGGTGGAACTGAAGAGGAAGATATTCTGGTGAAAGAGAGTTTTGATCCTGTGCAATTTGAAGCAAATAAGGAGAAGATGACGGGTTTTGCTTTCTGGGTGTTGGGTGAAGTGAGAAAAGTTGGAGGCGAGGGAGTGATAGATGGTCGGTGGCGGCAGGGTAATTTGCCCACCGCCACCGCAGAAACGCCATAGTGAGATACCGGCAGTAGCAGCGTTTGCATGATCAAAAGAAGAGTGCGTGATTTGGGCAATGAGTCCGTTTTTCTTTTGGCACCGCTTAAATTCCACGGCGCTCCTCAGATTACTTGCTCGCCGCTAGTGTACAGAAAACTGTAGAGCCAATGTTTGTAAAGGCTTCCCTATCGCGGGCATAAAGTGCATGTTAAAAGATAAAATAAAGGCAAAACCATAAGTTAAGCCCCTGAACCAACCCCAGAATCGCTATTAAGCCCCTAGACTGTAATTGATGCATATAAGCCCTTGAA
>BPVZ01000166.1:109320-126823 GCA_020521535.1 Rubroshorea leprosula | reverse complement strand
TAGAGTCTTAAAGACTAAAGTTGGGAAGCTGAAGATTAATTATGAGAGACTACCAGACTTTTGCTATATATGTGGATGTATGGGACATGTGGAAATTGATCATGAAATTGGTTTCAAACTCAAGGAGGTAAGGGAGATGGTCACTAAGCCTTATAGCTCTTGGTTAAGAGCAAAATTTGAGAACTATTGGGGGCCTGAGGAGTTTGAAGATTTAGTTGTCTTAGATAGCAAGTTGTTGACATCTCTGGTGAGAAATAATTATGCTGGTCATGGTCATAAAAATTTTTCTCCAAAAGTCGACTATTGGTGTGAAGGAGGTTAAGAACAATGGAGCAACTAAAAATCAACTTTTTAATGTGAATCAATCATTGGCTAAAGAACAAGATAAAAAACTGAATGGCAGTTGAGAGAAGGAGGAGGTAGTTGTGACAGGGGCTTCCTTAGAGCAGCAGGCCTCAGATTCTCTGCTAGGAGATTTGCCTATCAAAAAAATTGTAAAGTTGGTAAAGAAAGAGGGTTATGGTTTGTGGAAGAAATGGAAAACGCTTGGAAGGAATCTAATTCAATCACTGAGTAAAAAGATGGAAAGGAGGGGTAAGAGGAAGTCCATCCCTGAAGTGCTTGGTGATGGTAGGGCATCCAAAACAAGATTAGATGGTTCGGGCACTGCACTTGCCGTGCCAGTGGATACCTCTCATTCATCTATTGGTTAAGAGATTGCTTGAGTTTGGACCGAGTATTATAGTGTTAGGAGACACTGCATCACCTAGTCCTTTGATCTTCCGTGCTAGGATTGGTTGATAAAATATATGTGATTACCAATAGCGATAGTAAGCTTCAGATTAATCTTTCTATGTTGTTATATAGATTGATATCTTTATGATGCATATTGGTATTTAGAGGTTCTTAGTTCATAATTGTCCGATTTGTAAAGAACATTTTGCTTTATTTGTTAGCATCATAGGTCTTCTCTAATTTATTTGTATTTCTTACCCAACTTATATGGCAAGATATAGTATGAAATGCAATTGTTTTCAATTATTAATACAACTATATTTTCTATAAAAAAAAAAATCTAATGGTTAGTTTTTAAAAACATCAATTAAAAAATGAGTTTTTAGATAAATCTTTGTAAAAACAAAATTTTAAGAGGACGACTTGTAAAATATTTTTTTAATATATTTTTATTTTTATTGAAAATAAAATAATTTGAATTTGAATTATATAATATACAGATAAGTCGAGTCAAAATGAAAAAGAATTATGTTTTATTATACAACTTAAAATCATAAATACAAATTTTATTTGAATTTTACCTACAGTCCTAACATTTAAATCTGCACTTCTTGATTTCACTTTTCTTAAAAGCAAAATATCTGGTGTGAAATAATATAAGATATACTTGTCTCCCGGTATGGACATTTTTTTATTTTCAAGAAAAATATACTATCTTGGGTCATATTTAGTCATTTAAGTTTATTTATTTATTAACAGAAAATTTATATATTACAATAATTAAAGTTTATCTTTTCATTTTTATCTTTACTCATAATGGTTTGATTTATTTTTTTTGAACAAGGTTACAATTCAGCAGAGCTTCTTGCTTCTGATAATTTGAAATGCTGCATCATTTCCCAATAATGGTTTGATTTATTTATCTCACCTTACATTTTAATAACATATTAATGCTTGTATTTTAATTTTACCCTTATTTCGAGGTAAAAATGAGTTAATATTTTTTCGGTTTAATCATGAATAAGTGTAAAAGTGTGAAAAAAAAAGTCTTAATTATAATAATAAATACTACCTCCACTAAACTTTAATAGTATTATTTTATTTTTTAACTCTTTGAATATAAATTTTAAATGAAAACTTAAAATATTATATAAATAAATAAAATGCATGTCGGTTTTGATTTCTCAAATAAATTAAAATCTTAATTTTAAACTAAGTTATTTTATTTAATTAAAATTTAATTTAAAATTTAAAAATTCATCTTATTAAATATTGATATTTTGATTTGAAAATTAATTATATTAAACTATATAATCGATTTTCAAATTTAGATATTAACATTTAATGGGATGAGTTTCTAAATTTTGGATTGAAATTTTAATTTCTAAATATAAATTGAAACTCTAATTTTTTTGAGAATTGAAACCAATACACCCTAATCTCTATAAATAATAATTCAAATTTTGTTATCAAATAAAAATATTCAACAAGAACTACATATATATATATAAAGAATTTCAATTGTTATTTATATCAATTATTAAACTTTCATTTAAAATTTATATTTGAAAAGTTAAAAAGTCAAATTAAAACTATTAAATATGAAAAGAAGAGTAAATTTTCTAAAATAGGTAAATAGACAAAATAAAACAACCAAATCAAATCCAAAAAAGGGTAAATTATTGCATGAAAATATCTCTGCTAAGAGATCAAAATTTAGAAACACACGAGCCACCAAACAAATAGGCAGACCAGCTTACCTTGTATGAAGTTGTAGTGAGCAATAGCGTTAATTTAAAGATTAAATTCATTGGCAAAATTAAATTTAATGTTTAAACTTCAAAGTTAATATTTAAAAAATTAATTTTGTTAAATATATTATGTTAATACAAGAGCGTGCCCTCAACATTATAAGAAGAGAAATTATAACAGATGGACATAAAAATTAATTACTCCTAAGAAACACTCTACAGAAAATGTAAAAAAAAATAAAATAATGTTGAAAAATAATTAATTGCTTTCCCTTAAAAAATGGAGAAAAATAATCATAAAGATAAGGGTAAATAAGATGCATTTTCTAATAGTCAGCTTACTAAAGGAAAAGTTTATTTTTATTTTATTTGCACTTGGTTCACTTTTTTGGGCTGAGCCCAAAACCCATGATACCTCGCTAGAAAAAATAATAAAAAAAAGGGGAGAATTTTATTTTGTTAACCTTCGGGTGGCGCAGCTTGTTAAAGGAAAATTTTATTTCGTAAACCTTTTCACACCGCCTACCAACCCCGCCCAACCAACGGTGGGTCATGGGTCCCACTTGGACTGGTATTTGATATGACTAGATTTAGCTCCTCTGCAATTTGCATGACTCATGACCTCTTTGGGGTGTAGGATCACTAGCATATTCACTTGCGAGAATCGAAAAGCCAGCATTTTTCCACACCGGAATCATAGGCGAGTAGAGTCTTCTCCCCCACCAACCCACATAATTTTTAGGCAAATACCTTTTAAGTCATTGAACTAACATTATTTTTTCATATAAACTCCAAAACTATTTTAAGGCAAACAAGCCTCTTGAACCCTAAGGATGAACCAAAAATAAAAAAAAAAAAGGTCCCACTTTTAAAGATGGGGCTGGTCAACATACCAGAGAAAATATGCCACATGAGGTGATTCCATTTGTAGTTAAGTTTGATAGTAGTATGGCCCCAAACTGATGCCTTGAATTGTGAGGGCACCTCTTTGACTCTAATCCTTCTCTCTCTCTCTTTCTTATCATCTTTCTTTTACTTTTGCTTTTCTCCATTTATTTCAATTCATTTCATTTCCAATTCTTAGCCTTTTGGATGTGTATATAAATTTATTGGTTTTGAGTAAAAATCAAGACAATATTAGGGAATTTCAAGGATGGTGATTGAAAAATAAATTATTAAAATTTTATATAAGTGTGGTATGTAAAATTTCTGTGTAAGTGGATTCTACCCATGTATATATAAATTAAGAAAGCACTTTTCACCTTTAACTGCTTGTTTTAAACTCTTGAAATTTAACCTTTAATGTGATACTAGCTAAAAGCTTCAAAACTAATTGGCTAATTTAAAACCAATTAACTAATGCAACTTTTTGAATTGAAATAATCAGTATTCTATTTAGTTTGATCATAATTTTTATTAAATAGTTTTATTTAATCAAAAAAATTTTCAATTGTTATTTAGATGTAATGTTAAATTTTTATTTAAAACTTTTATTTTAAAAAGCAAAGATTTAAATTAAAACTATTATTTTTGAATGAATAAAGTAATCATTTTTCATAAAATCGCAAGTAAAATTTTTGAGGGGCTTATCTGCCACTGCCTATGAAGTCCAGAGGCTCTACCGCTTTTTCACTACTACTTCCTCTTTAAAGAAAAGAAATATCATTTCCACTCTCACCCCTGCAGCGTACTACCACGCTTCACTTTTCCCGCATCACAAAATACGCGCGTGCACATCGTCCCACTCACCAAAACCCCCAGCTATAAATTCCCGCTTTCCTCCCCCATTTCTTCGCTGCATTTCCATTTTTCCAAAGCCAAAATCCAACGCCGAGATGACTTCTCTCCGAACCGTAACCGTTCAAAACCCTTCCATTTCTCTCTCTTCCAGAGCCCGTCTCCCCTCCGCATTTTCCTCCTCCACCAATCTCCGTTTCTCCCCCGCGGCAGCGCCCCACCGACGGCTCATCACTGTCGCCGCCTCCAACAAATCGGCAGTTCTCGTTGACGAAAGACCTGGAGAAGCTGGGATCGCCGCCTCCAACAAACCGACAGTACTCGTCGCCGAAAAACTAGGACAAGCTGGTATTGCTCTTCTCAGTAAACTCGCTAACGTCGTATGCGAGTACAACCTCTCCCCGGAGGAGCTCTGTGCCAAGATCTCGCTCTGTGATGCCTTGATCGTGAGGAGCGGCACCAAGGTCACTCGTGAGGTGTTCGAAGCGTCTAAAGGAAGGCTCAAGGTCGTTGGAAGAGCTGGTGTGGGGATTGACAATGTGGATCTAGCGGCTGCTACCGAGTTTGGTTGCTTGGTGGTCAATGCTCCCACCGCCAATACGGTTGCGGCTGCTGAGCACGGGATCGCGCTCTTGGCTGCCATGGCCAGGAACGTGGCCCAGGCTGATGCTTCAATAAAGGCTGGTAAGTGATGCCTGGTATTATGACCAGTGTCCTTTTCTTTAAGGCTTGCGTAGATCTGGATTCTAAATGATTCTTTAACTCTGTAAAGTTGGCGGGTGAGTTTTCCTTTATTGACAACAAAACAGTTAAGGGAATAGGAAAATGGTATAGCAAAAATCAATTTGTTGTTCGGATCTGGATGCTCTAAATTCCGTTTGCTTGGATGCTGAAATTCATTTAAGAGGATTCATAAACTTAAAATTTGATAATTTGGTTGGTGGATTCCTTTTTAATGAAGTTTGAATTAAGCTTTAGTTCATGTATTAGCGTTAAATATCCCATTTTGCTTATTAGTTCTCTCTGAATTCATTGTTTCTCCCTTTGTTTAACTTTGGTTTGTCTATGGTAAATGCATTTACAATAATTACAATTCATGATTAGGAGGATTATGATGGGTACTTGTTTTCCTAAAGGATCTGACTTGTAACCATTATTGACAATACAGGGAAGTGGCAGCGGAACAAATATGTTGGTGTGTCCCTTGTTGGTAAGACACTTGCTGTGATGGGATTTGGAAAGGTTGGATCCGAAGTTGCTCGACGAGCCAAGGGACTTGGTATGCATGTGGTTGCCCATGATCCATATGCCCCTGCTGATCGTGCCCGTGCAATAGGTGTAGATCTTGTCAGCTTTGAAGAAGCCTTATCCACTGCAGATTTCATCTCTTTGCACATGCCTCTCACTCCAGCTACATCAAAGGTCCTTAATGACGAAACTTTTGCAAAGATGAAGAAAGGAGTTCGCATTGTAAATGTAGCCCGTGGGGGGGTGATTGATGAAGAGGCTCTAGTGAGGGCACTGGATTCTGGAATTGTGGCTCAGGCAGCACTTGATGTCTTCACTGAGGAACCACCTCCAACGGACAGTAAGTTGGTGCAGCATGAGAGGGTTACTGTCACTCCACATCTTGGTGCAAGTACCGTGGAGGCTCAGGTGGGTGAATGGTGCAAGATTCAACCATCCTGCTTTCTTTCTTTGACTAATATTGTGAACTAAAATGTTGGTTTCCTTCCCAGGAAGGAGTGGCTATTGAAATTGCTGAAGCTGTTGTTGGAGCCTTGAATGGGGAGCTTGCTGCTACAGCAGTTAATGCACCAATGGTTCCTGCTGAGGTACAATCACTAGTTTTTCAATTTTTCTTTCTTCTGGGGTTTCCTTATTTTTTATAGAAGTGTAGATCAATTCAGCCTCCCATTGTTTGTTGCCATGTTAATCTTTGCCTTGACAAATCTGTTTATGCATAACTTTAAAACTTTGGTCCATGTCTGCTCATTTTAGTGTCATTGGTACCAAAATATTGTTCTTGAGCTTTCCAAATCTGATTTTGATACAAATGCTTTCAATGTCTTTTGCTAGAATCTTATTTGTTAGATTGCTCTTGATCAAGCAATTGGATGGTCAAAAAAAAAATGTCAGTTTTTGTATAATTGTGGTCTTTTTATTGTGCTTAAAAATT
The DNA here is from genome assembly GCA_020521535.1 of Rubroshorea leprosula. NCBI lineage: Eukaryota > Viridiplantae > Streptophyta > Magnoliopsida > Malvales > Dipterocarpaceae > Rubroshorea > Rubroshorea leprosula. The sequence goes on along the minus strand of BPVZ01000166.1, from coordinate 120,421 downwards.
GCAGATCCTAATTGGATGGTGGAACAACATTTGTCAGTTTCTTTGTGCTAATTATAGCTTTGTATTATGCTTTACAATTGCAGGTTCTAACAGAGCTGAAGCCATTTGTTGAACTTGCTGAGAAACTTGGAAGGCTGGCTGTCCAATTGGTAGCAGGAGGAAGTGGTGTGAAGACTGTGAAAGTTTCATATGCTTCCTCAAGAGCCCCTGATGACCTTGACACAAGGTTGCTTCGTGCAATGATCACAAAGGGTCTGATTGAGCCCATATCCAGTGTTTTTGTGAACTTGGTCAATGCCGATTATACTGCTAAACAGAGAGGACTAAGGATAACAGAAGAACGAATCATCCTTGATGGTTCACCTGAGAATCCACTTGAGTCCATCCAAGTTCAGATTGCTAATGTAGAGTCAAAATTTGCTAGTGCCTTGTCAGACTCTGGGGAGATCAAGGTTGAGGGACGGGTGAAGGATGGAGTTCCATATCTGAGCAAGGTTGGATCGTTTGAGGTGGATGTCAGCTTGGAAGGTAGTATTATACTCTGCAGACAGGTTGATCAACCTGGTATGATTGGGAAGGTAGGAAACGCTTTGGGAGAGGAGAATGTTAATGTTAGCTTCATGACTGTTGGGAGGATCGCTCCTAGGAAGCAAGCTGTGATGGCCATAGGAGTGGATGAGCCACCGAGCAAGCAAGCTCTGAAGAGGATTGGTGATATTCCAGCCATTGAAGAGTTTGTTTTCCTCAAGTTGTAGGTGGCTTTATCATTACCATGTCATTTACCTATTTGAATATGTATTGTCATCGTATTGTATCCCCCAGTTTTGTAATATTCATTTGACCGCTGCCTGGGAGCTTTAGGGAAGGAAAGGGAATAAATAATTTACGAGTTTTTCAACCTATCCTATCAATTGATCTCATCAATTTTCCAAAAGTCCTTGTGAATTACTGTCCAATTGATTTAAGGATTTTTCATTTCAAACTGCCTCAATTTCAATCTATATGTAAGGCCTTTTTTCCGGGATGTTGAAATGCAATAGTTGTTGGGAAAGTAACTCCTGCGATATTGCAAGGAAACATTGTCGGAAAAGTCAACCTTTTTTTTTTTTTGGTAAAGCAGAATAGTCAACCTTCCTATGTTTGGAAATTGTGGTTGGAAATCGTGTGAAGGGCAAAAATGAAGCCAAAATGTCAACGCTTTGTTTGTAAAACACCCCACACTCCAAGGTCAAGAGACAATTCCAGTTGCGGTCGAGGGTGGTTACCGTTGAACGCTGAGTTCGAACCCCCGGAACCCCCCTTCCCAATGCCCTTTCTAAAATCCTAAAAATAGGAAAATTTGCCATCTTATAAAAGAAGAAAAATAGTGTGTACCATGTAGATGACAATTTACTCCAATCTTGCTGGATGAGGTGGGGGTGAAACTTTCCCAAATACCAAACACCACCAATGCCCTTTGGCTTCTGAATTCTCGTAGAAGGCAAATTAGACGCACTTGTCTCTCTCTTCAAATTTATTTTGCGTCCAATCTTGATAGAACGAGAATGTTCTTGGATTACAAGCAAATGTTATTTTTCTGATCAAACTTTCTTATGAGGCTTGAGGTTGTTAAGGACATATAGTAATAATAATAATAATAATCTAATATTAAATTACTATATATTAAATTATTTGGTTTGGAAAGATTTTGAAGTAATCACTATTTAAAAAAATTAATTTTTTTAAATAAATTAATCTAATGTAAAAAGTACATTCTTAAGATCACTTAAAAAAAAAATTAATATCAGAATATGTAAAAATTAACTTAAAAATACTGTAAGTTAATTCCAAAATAATATTTATTATTAGACATAAGTTCTCTAATTACTATCCTGTCCAATTCCTATTCCTATTGTAATCAGGAATTTTGGTGCTACCACTGCACTTACATGGTGTATGTACACGTTTCTCATGAACTAAATCCACTTAAATAAAATTTTAATTATTTATTATTCCACTATAAATAGTTAAAATGTATCCATCTTTTTTCCTATTTTTTAAAAAATAATCACCTATTTCTCCTAGAAAATGATGATAAGTCACCACAATTTATAAGAGAGAAATAAATAATTAAAATTTTGTATAATTAATGTGTAAAAATTGTAAGTAGATCCTAAGTCGTTTCTGATACAGCAATGATATCACAACATTACACCTTTTGTTTATCCCATATCTTTAATAGAGGTTGAGGCAATTAAACCTATTCATTCAGGCTTAACAAGTTAATACATCTTTCTTCTGCACCAAAATTTACATTATAATTGGATATCCCTGTATCTTACTCCAATTGATATAAATGCACGTACCCAGACAAAAGTAATCAAAATCTTGAAGCTGCTAAGATTTACAAACCAGGAAGGAATGGGTGCTTTGCTATTGTTGAGGGTAAGGAGATATGGAGGTGACTAACTGCTAAGTAGGCAGCAATTCCAGCGGCAAAACCTGCGAAAGCAAAACCACTCACCTGCGCCAGGAGAACAATTTCATTATATGGACCACATTCAAATTAGCGTTTTGTCCAAAAGATGTTTCAAGGATTGGGAATTACCTTCCGCAGGTACCAAAAGAAGTCCACCTTCTCCATTCCCATGTATGCAACACCCGCTGCAGACCCAATAACTAGCATGGATCCACCAGTGCCAGCACAATACGCGACAAGCTGCCAAAACTCAGAATCTTGGGGCATTGAGGAGAGATCATACATCCCCATTGTTGCTGCAACCAGGGGAACATTGTCTATGATGGCTGATACGAGTCCTATTGCACTAGCAATCAGTTCAACACTAGGAATGTGAGCATCAAGGTAGTTTGCCAACTCCTGGAGAATACCCGCTGCTTCTAGGCTGTGGAAGGACAACTCAAATTTATCATATTCAGAATGCAATGACAAGATTTAAAAATTGAAGAATCAACTCTATTTATTTTTTGATGAACTCTAAATTTGTTACCTAGGTCTCAAGCATGAAATGATCAAAACTGCAGGAGTGATAGATGTTTAGGCGTGAATTAAAGTCAAAGACTGCAGAACTGATGGCTAACCAGAGCCAATGACTGATATGGCTTAGTGTTCAATGCAATGCCTCAGAATACAATATGAGAAAGTGATTTTAAGATGATTAACATTTTTAATGCAAATGAACCCAACATGTCCTTTTTGGGAAGAGTAGGTAATGCAACATGGATGGTTAAAACATACTCAAGGGACAGCCGTTTTGATGGTACCGCTCAAATCTCTAAAATGTACTGCACTCATTAACAAGCCCTATAATTCAGCTTATGGATGAAAACACCACTGTCACTTTCTTATAAACAATCAAAAACAGGGGCAAGTAAAAGCATCTAGTCTAGTCTAGTAACAAAAGAGAGGGTCCAAATCCCTTCTGAAGTGAGAATGGAAAGGCTTATAAAAGAGAATAGTTACAGCTTCGAACTAGAAACTTTTGTAAAAAAGGACCTAGAATATGGTCAATTAAACAAAACAGTCACCACTCTAAGACAAGATAAAAGATGAGCAATTTTATCTTGCATATATACCTGCTCACTGACAAAAGGATTCCAAGGAAGAAAAGAGCTCCCTGAGTGTCAATGCGGGATAAGGCTTGCGGAACTTTTAACTTTTGCCTGTCTGATTCACTGTAATGAATAGCATCAGTGATAATCCAAAGAACTCCCAATCCAAGCAGCATGCCCATGTAAGGAGGCAAACCCGTTAGGGCCTTGAACACTGGAACAAAGATCAAAGCTCCAATTCCCAGAGACAAAACAAGTTTTCCCCGTGGAGCCATCTGTTCAGATGCCAAAACATTGGGAGAAACCTGTCCCTTCCCATTAACCTCACTGAACGAAAGGGAAGACACTCAGTATTCATCAGTTATTCATGAAGTCAATATGTCATTTCAAAATTTAAATCTTCCAACTGTCTTTTGGTGATGCAAGGAAAATACCTGGTCATGGACATTAGGGCAAGGGGAACAGCAAGTGAAACAGCTGAAGGTACAATCAAGCCCTGACAGAAAAGAAATCAAAATTATTGGAAGTCCCTAACTTAGGTCAGAAAGGAGGAAAAATTATCCCAGGGTGACCCATGTAGGCAGAGTGTAAGACTTTTGAGGTATTAAACTTATAGACAAAAGGCAAGATCCTGATACTAATTAGATTTCTATATCTCAAGTGCACTAGACAAGACATTTAGAGCTCTTTGCCCAAAAGAGTTTATGAACTTTATGCACTTTAAATATGCCTCTGGACTTGGCAAAGCACCACCAATTTTATAGGAAAATGACAAAGTCGAGCTTAAAGCAGTGGTTGAAATGCAGCAATTATTAAACATTTCAGATATTCACTTTAAATTTTGATTGAAAACTTTTCACTAAGACGGAGCTAGGATGTTTAAACAATGGGTGCAATAGGTGAAACCCCAAAAGAATATAATGCTAAGAGTGTATTCCATATACAGCAAATGTTAACAATGTTAAATATAAACAAAATGAAATAAGAGAGGTATTTGACTGGAGAACAATCCAGCAGGAGTGCAAGATTAGTTGGACAACAAACATTTTAATTGAATGATCAATTTTAAAGCACTTGGAGCAATTAATAACTGGGCCAATAATCTATAATGCAGTGACATCCTGCCAGTGAACCTTCCTTTTCCCAAAATTAACACACATCAGAGCATCCTTAAGTCTTGCTTCTTGGTAGCTACTGCACATATCTACAAACAAGGACCGTGTGCATGCATGGGGGATGGTTTCCAAACCATGTAGGTGCAAAACCTTAAGTGGATGTCTTAGTTAACAAAATCTTTGGTTAAATTCAGTATGCATTATAAACATGGAAAGTAGAAGTAAAACAATACTATCTTGCATTACTCAATGTACCACCCATAAAGTTCCAACTAATAAATATCAGGGGAAACATAAAAGCCTGTATGAAAGCAAATTGATCTTTTAAAGCTCAGTTTTCAGAATTATCAAAATACCTTCATTGTTGGCAATGTAGATATCTGACCATGTATCCATAGCATGGTAGTGGTTACATCGCCAATTGGAGTCCAAGCACCACCTGCATTTGCTGCTATCACAACGACAGCTCCTAGAATCCTTTAAAAACAATCCAAATAACTAAGTGGGACTTCACCAGCCTATTGATTTCAGAAATAGCAACTTAGAGATCTACCAAACATTTGACTGCATGTCAAATAGATTGTATGACAACATGCAGCCCTGAAGCAGTTTAAACAGAACACAAACTATTCCTTGCAACCACAGTTATTTTGCCTCGACTGATGTAGCATCTTTGGAACAAAGGCATTCTCTAGTTTAATTCACAGATTGATGACTAAACTTAAGTCATATTTTCATAATTTTGAAATCATGATCTAATTAGGAATTAATCTTACTCACAACTGAGATTCTCGTTTCTCATATACTTCAATGAGTATTTACTTCCACATTGCTTTCTTGTTGTATTCATATCATGTTCTTCGGACAGAATTTTTATTTTTATTATTTTTATTATTTTTAATTTTTTTTTAAGTTTTCATTAAAAGAGAGAAAAGTGAGTCATGAATACTGAAACTAAGGTGCAGTCAACAAGTAATAAGATTGATGTCTTGCAGCATATCATTCTTATGACTCCAATCTCATACAACGAAGTTAAATGTGATCACATTACTGAATGGTAAAGTAGAAAAAGAGCAAGATGATTGTCACTGAAGATGCATGAATATCAAGAAAGTAGTTGCTACACTAGCATGCATATTAAATAAAGCACCAGGAATATTAATGAAAACTATTCTAATTATCATCACCAAAAGAGGTTTAGTCTTCTAAATCTCAAAATGATAATGAAAACCACAAATATAGCTTTAGACAAACACATAAGTCAGATATCATAGTGTATGGTACTTACTATAGTAAACTAGGAATTTTAAGGTAACAATAGCTAATATTCTGCAATGATCAAATTTAACTCTGTTTGAGAACATACTTGCGGTATTCAGATGGAGGCACTAGTTTCCTCAACAAAGAAACCATGACTATTGTTGTTGTCATGTTGTCAAGGATGGAACTAAGCAAAAAAGTCACAAAACCAACCTGTAGAAACACCATTGATTGATTAATATTTACACTGACCAAAAATAAAGAAAGATTAATGTTACACCAACAGGATAAAGCTGGCAGGTTATCTCAAATTTTGAAAAGAAATGGAAATTAAACAGAACCTTCAAAGGAGAAGAAAAAAGAGAGCAGAAAGAACTAAAAAGATAGAATTGAGAAATAAATGACCTTTTACGTCGTTTCATACTTTGATTTTATTTAGTAGGCCCATGTTACGTGAACTAGACAAAGGGTAAGACCACATGAAGATAAGTCAGGCCTTGCAGGAAAATCAATTTGATCATGACCCTTTGTCTGTATGCACTTATTACATACATAAATACATATGAAGCTACATAATGCATAAATTACATATTAAAGTAGCAAAGTCATGCATAAGCACAAGTGACCATAAAAAGTGTTTGTTTAGGAATGTGTAACATTTCATCTAGAATCAACTTTAGCCAAAAATAATTTTGATTGATCCTCACACTAATGCAAATATAATATACGAGTTCAGGGCTTCTTTAACTGGTAAATTTATGTTGGACAGTGCATGGCTTCAGCCCAGGTTTACAGGCACAAACTAAAGTGAATTTTAAACTCAGACACTGTATAAAATTCCTAGGCTAGGGGCCTACACTCAAGAAACAATGTGTCATTTGGGGTGCTTCATGTAAATAGAGCTTACCTTCAAGGTTTTCCTGAGTGTAAAAAAATTTGGAAACGAGTTATATAAGGTGATTTTAATCTATCTATTGAAATCTCCAACATCTTTGGTTTTCAACAATCACAAAAAATTAGCTGCAGATAGGTAAAACAATGGACTGCAGCATTACACTGGCTTGATTCACCACGTTGATTTATGCTAATAACAAAATTAATACACATAGCCTGTGAGAATAATGTAAATATGGCCTGCAAACAAAAAGACAACTCACCACCCAAAGTAGAGTACGTGGTTTCCGAGTGGTTATATTGTCAGTAACCAGCTTAAATCCTTGATGAGCATCAATGATCTCTACTATGGTCATTGCACCAAGCAAGAAAAACACTATTTCACTGACTTCTGCAGATGCACGTGTCAGCTCTGAAACAGCAATTTCAGTTGAGGAAGCCTATAAATGAGAAAAAAGTCAAATGGCCCAAAAATTAGTACAATAGCATGTGGGCGCAAAATGGAATTTGTTTGCAATACACCAACATAAATGGAATTTTTGGGCATTTATATCAAAGGAGAAACTTTATGAAATGTAGATTGAACAAAATCCATTGTAATAACTAAACCAACAGAAATTCCAAAAAAGGGATGAGAGGGCAAGTATTTGTTTGCAATACACCTTTGGATGATTAAAAATAGATTAAAGGGAAACTTATTAAGGATATAAAAGGATGCTGCTGAAGTTTAATAACTTACACTTGACTGCCCTTTCTTATTGTCTGTTTCATTTAAGGAGCACTAACGCATTTGTTTTTTCTTTTCCACACATATGAAAGACCAATAAGACATTTTTTCAGGAATGGACTTAGGCTCAAACAAAAAATAGAAACAATTGGCTGATTAACATTAAGCATATCCCTTTAAACTTAAGGATGGTCTTTTATTCACAGTAAATCAGAGTTGTTTTTTCTTATTTTCCCTACTTTAAGATATAAATGTCGTTAACCATAAAGCCGTGCAAATGGGTAATACAGAGAAAGCCCAAATTATTAGTCACCATGCAAATGTAACAAAGACCAGGAACTAGATTTAGACCCATATGCTTTGCACCTCAGTTATGCTCAGACAGAGAATGCTGCTCAATATGAATATATTGCCATAAGAGAGTGATAGAGAGGCCCAAAATTTTAAGGTGTAAGTCATGATCCATATGCAAGCAATTATGTTGAATCATTAAGAATCTAAACATACAGTGCTTATATGAGGAGTCTGATACACAAAATGAGCTTTGATATATTCATACTAACTTCTTGCGAATCAGATAATTCATGGTGCAAAAACTATAATGTTAAGAAATGGAAATAATGTCAGCCATCAAAGAACTTTTCTTACCCCAATGCTTCGAACTACCCATAAACTCACTGCCATCAATAATCCTACTCCACTTTTGTTGAAGGCTAGTGACTCCTCAAAGATTATACCTGCATATCCTATTCCAAAAAGCAATGCCATGGCAAGATCCTGCATTCCAAGATTTAGCAACAAACAAAAAAGGTACTGCAAGTTAGTTTTACAGCATCTAAACTAACTATTACAATAAAGTTTCTTTTAACTTTCAAAAAATAAATAAAATAAAGGTAAAACAGTGCTTATACATACATGATTTGGATTACACAAGGAAATTCTTGGCAAAAAGAAACCAGCATAAGAAAGAATCACACAACAGAAGGATCACATACAAACCTGATTGGCAGCAACCCAGGATTGATTAATTGCCAGAGTCATCGTTGCTGCTGCTGCAAAAACTGCAAGGGCTTTCAATAAAACAGTCCTTGGGTTGTACTTGTCCTCAATATCACATGAGCATGCTTCATCAACTGAACATAAAGGATCACACAACCCAGATGGTGAAGTGAGCTCCTGTTGATATGAGAAAGGATCAGCATGATGTTTGAGAACCTGAAAAATAGAAAAGAAGACTAGAAGATACTCTAGCAATCTTGATTGCTTAACAAACACCACCAGGATTGGCACCAAAAAGCTAATTCTGACATAGAAGGGCTTTATACACTTGAAATGACATTCTAAGAATCAGCTAGAACCAATTTTCAAGTTTCCATTATTTGGAAGTTGACTCTAAGTTTGTGTTGGTTAGCCATCCTGTATGAAATAAAACGAGCCATTAACCAGTGACTTAAAAGGCAAAATCCTTACTGCCAAGACCTGAATCAGCAAAACTGTTTACATTTCACCAGAAAATAGTCTCAAATCTGCACTAAATGTCTACACAAATCAAACCTAATTTCAGTTGGAATATCATACACTTTAGCATGTTAATAGATATACAGTCTACAAAAATAAATTGTTCATTCTTCATTGTATTTTGCAAAGAGAAATCCACTCCAAACCTCAAAAAAATGTCAAATTGACTAGCAAGACCTGCACAAGTATCCTATTGCTTCAGAGCTTATCAAAATTTTAACCTTTCATCAACCAACCCTCAAGAAAAAATCTTGAATTGTATAGTCTAGCATTAGCACAAGCACAAGAAGCAAACAAGGTGCTCTGTACGGTAAATCTGAACTAGCACAAGTAGTAAATTTGATACCCCTTAAAGGTAAACTACTCATTGGCCACAAACAAGGTGATTCAAAAGAAACAAACTTAAGCCAAATACCTCCTCAAAATCATAAATTTACCAAAGAAATAAATGGGCACTCCAAATTTGAATCTTAAACAAAAAATAAGCTATATAAAGTAAAGAACCTAGAGCTGTTTTTGTTTGTTGGGTTGTGCTGGTTCTTGGACAGAAAGGGGAGAAGAAGAGCCCTTTACCTTATCTTCAGGTCTAACCACAACTCCATTGCCAACCAATCTTGGGACTGTAATTCTACAAAAAGGAGAACCATAACTTGGCAAATGGCACACCGAGGGAAGGGTTTAGGAGAGGAAGAGATGATTTTGAGTTAACGTGGAGGTGAAAATTGAGTCCCAATGGCTAAGGAATCCATTTGAGCAACGAAACGATCTACGAAAAAGTGGATTACAGAGAGGGAAAGAGGTTGCAGAAACAGAAGAGAGTCGTCATGGTCTGTTGTTGTCAAAATGTTGCTGCCATTAGTGTTCTCCTTGCAAATTCCATGGAAGGAATGGGAATGGCGATCACCTGGACAGTTGGTTCAGAGGTGAAAGAAGGAGAAATAGAAGTGTATGACTTCCAGATTACGTTAAAACGGTGGCAGCGCCTGTGTCAGAAATTTTTCTTTAAATGTATTGTTATATATTTTAAAATAAAAAATGGCTGACTAATCAGTGATAAGAACTTTTTAATACCCAAATAAAGTAAATAGTCTATGCTTGATAAATAAGGATAGGAAAAGAACGTTTTGATATTTAATATCTAATAATAATTATATAATAAATATAATAAAATTAAAATTTATATTATATTTTATGTTTTTAATGATTATAATTAGATATTTTAATAATTTTTATATTAAGACATCTTAGCTTTTTTATAAGGTTAATTAAAAAAATATATTATTACTAAAAACAAATGAAGTAAAGGAAAAAAAAAAAACTATGTAAAAGGCGTGCAAGTGCAATGCCACGCAACAATAACAAACAGGGTTGCGTAAAGCGGCTGATTTGCACGTTGGAAGGATTATTTGCTATATTTTTAGTTTGGGAACTTGTGACTGGCTGTCGAAAAAGTTGAGGGGCTTAAAAAGAGTTTTTGCCAATCTAATAACCATGTGAGTGGAATAACTTCAGTAAAAAAAAAAAAGAAGATATTTTTACTTAATTTGACGTTTGAGTGGAGGGGAGTGGACTCCTATCTTTTTTTTCTTTTTTCCATTTAAATAAATAATCAAATTTCAAAAAAAGTAAAGGAAATTTTTTCCTTCTCCTTTTCTCTAATTTTTTTTTATAATTAAATAGAGATTTTTTTTCCTTTTCTCTATTCCCCCAATTTAAACATACCATATATCTAAAAGAGTAATAAGAAGGATAGAGTTAAAATTTTCCACTTCGTTCTTTCTCATCTATCTTTTTTCGAGAAAATGGGTAAATAAGGATATTAATTTTATATATTTTTTATTTAACGATATTAATTTTGTCAATTTTTAAATAAAAATATTAACTTTTATTTTTTTTTTAATTTAAGAATATCAACTTTTAATTTTTTTAGTTAAGGATTAATTGGATAGTGATGTTAATGTGGCAAACGAATTTTTTAACTGGAATGTTGAAAATTATCATTATTAAATAAATAAATGTTAAAAGTTGGTATCCTTAA
>BPVZ01000166.1:57172-70849 GCA_020521535.1 Rubroshorea leprosula | reverse complement strand
TTTTATTTTATAGTTTAGTGGACAATAAAATAGAGAACTCATAAATATTAATGTTATATGAGGTTTTTTTTTCTTCTAATCAGTTAATATTATATAAAGTTAATTTAGTGCAGATAGTTCTTTTTAAATTATTTTAAAGAACCTGTTAAAAACACAACTAATAGTTAATATATTTTTGTTGAAATGAAAATTTTATTCATGTAAATATCATACGGTCAAAATTTTTAAATTAATATAATATTTCTAATCTTTTAATTAAAAAATTTCTATTAAAGATCTATATAAATATAACTTTTATCTTAATTATTAGATTTTAAAGTTATTAATTAAAATGTGATATCTTGCGTCTGGGATGAAAATTCATATAACGATGAATTGGTTCGGTATGAACCAATACCAAACTGATGCCGATGTCTACATATATAGACTATCTTGCACCCATACTAGAGGTGAAAATGGAAAATAGAGGGTAAAGGAGAATGCCCATAATTATTATTCTTCTTTACTGGAATATTACACTTGAATTATTTTTGGTAGGGGTAACACATTATTGTGTTGGGATTAAATTTCTTTCCCAACTAGCTTCAGGCAGCTGAATAATTATTTAATTGCAAGGTAGAAGAAACATAGAAGTCTGATTATTTCTTGCAAACAACGCCCTGTCCATCAACTCCGCTCGCGCAGCTCAATCCTGGTAGTTCCAAATTCTTGAAATAATCGTCGTCATGGCTGCCACTGAACCTAGCAACTGCGCAATCGGTGGCAAAAAGGCTTGAAGCTTCAAATTTTCTATCTCCTCCCATTACAGGCATTTTTGCTCCAATGTTAACTGGACTCATATACCCAGGTTTGTATGTCTGTCCTAAAACGCGGTTCACTTTATTGCTCAGTGAGTAGAACTTGAATCCCAAGTCGAGATGGGCAAAGCAATCTTCTTGGGTTATGCCATAGTTGTGAATCCTGGAGTCTTCTTCGGTGATGGGCACAACCTTGGCCGTGATCTTGAAATTTCCTTCGACTTTAATCACTGCGTTGTTGGTGTCAACGGCTCTGCTGATGGAGATACCGGTGGTGGATTCCGGGTACCACTTAGCGCCATCAGTTTCTGGGAGGGTGATGGGTTCGCCGTCAAAGGTGAGGCTGAGGTGCTCCACGCTGTCATCCCAAGTTGAGGTTTTCAGGGCACCGACGAAGAGTTGGTGTTTGTCGAAGAGGATTGCAATGGATTGAACCCATGTGAAGTCCCTGCCCATGTTTTCATTTCGCCTGCCTATGAAGTGGCCATTGATGTGTATGTTGGAGTCAGATACGAGGCAGAAGTCTCGGTCCTTCTTGCCATGGAAGTAAAAGGTGATGCCATCACCACCGATGAAACGAGGGTCCTGGCACACTGCCCCTGGTTTATCACACTCTGTTTGCATTCGCACGGATAACAGATTGTAGAGTTAGAATGATACAATTTGTTTATAGAAGTGTTTGATGAAATTATTGTTTAAAAACGAAGTTATTTACAGAGTCGTATATATTATGCGAGCTGATGTGCTCAGAGACTTACCGCAGACAGGTTTGCAAGTGACACAATCAACCTCACATCCACCAGGGCAAGATTTCGGGCATGAATACTCCACATTATAGCACTGGGGGTAATTCTTGTTCTTGCATTTGGCTTTCGATGGAGCAGGACCCGATGAATCGATGATGATGTTGAGGGAGAAGGTGGAGTTGGGGTATTAGTTGGAGGTGTTGGATTTGGTGGTGACTGTGATGGAGGTGAGGGCGGAGATGGAGTTACATTAGGGGCTGTTGGAGAAGGCACTGATGGGCTCGGAGGTGAAGCTGAAGGGGGTGATTCTGGTGGAGTTGGGGTGTCTTCTGGATCAGAAGAAGGTGAAGGGGAAGATTCTGGTGGAGTTGGGTTGTCTTCTGGAGGAGAAGGTGAAGGGGGAGATTCTGGTGGAGTTGGGTTGTCTTCTGGAGGAGGAGGTGATGATGGACCACAGATTGGTTTGCAAGAGGCACATTCAACTGTGCAACTATCAGGGCAAAACTTGGGGCATACATGCACCAGGTTGTAGCAATGTTTGTATCTCTTAATCTTGCATGTTGCTTGACTAGGATTCTTTGCAATTCCCGGCCGAGTTGCCCCAGCAACTGCAAACAGTAACAGAAGGAGAACGGCGAACACATGTCCTTTTGGCGCTTGAGCCATTGAAGAACCAAGTATAAAGCAAAACAAGCTCTGAATTTGTGAGTGACATTTCCATTTCCAAGAACCCATTTTATAGTTGTTCTGCCCCCCAATGTTGTCCGGATCATGTGATTTGGTTCAGCGCATATTTTTTGTTAATAATCCTCAATCAAAGTCAAATACTTGTTACATAATAGAAAATTATATTCAGTAATCTAGGTAAGTTTGCTGAGTTTTGCAATTGCTTCTGTTTCCTTAACATGAACATGGCGTTACTTTCCTAGGAAGAAAGAGAGGACACTTTCAGGATAGCTACTCTTCTTTATTTAATTGTCTGGATATTATTTCTTTTTATCTTGGGAAATAGCTGTGCCGGCAAAAAGTGCTGAATAAGAAAAATAATGCTTCATAATCAAATATTAATTAATAAATAAAATGCAGAAATTAACTTGCATAAAAATTGTACGTGCTAGTTTGGAGCAACATTTGAATCGATTATGCAATATTAATCAAATAAGGAAAATAATGCTCCATAATCAAATATTAATTTTCTTAAGCTTATTAATCGATTATGCAATAAAATACATGCTTGTTTGGAACAACATTTGAATCGATTATACGGGTGAGTGGTCATTTGGCCTAACTTCTAGAATACTTTATCTATGGGGGAAAAAGCAAGACCCAACAAGTTCTTTTTTTTAGGGTCTTCGGCTTTTTACAATATGAAGTTACATATAATATAGTGCATTGAAACTTGCACATTAAGTTTTGGATGAAATTTGTCGTAATCTTAGGCTATCTTTGGAATTTTAAAATTATTGTGTATTTTAAAGTAAAAAAATGATTGATGCACCGTTCGGTTTAACACACCTAATAACATTCATCGATTCAGTCATTAAAATTTGTTTTCAAAAATTTTTTCGCCTTAAATTCAAATTTGAAAATATTAGTTTCTTAATAATTGAACCAGTAGGTGTTGTTAGATGTGTTGAATTGCAAAGTGTATCAATTATTGTCCTTTAAATTACAATATTCTAAATAGAGAGAGTAATTTTGTAATTTATCTTGTGTAAATTATATATTTTTTATTCGTTGATTCTCATCTCTCGTTAATGGTTACTTATATCACTAATCTATTGCAAAAATTATGTGCATGTTCGATAATTATTTTGAGAAGGAGAAAATTAGATATTAACCTATATCGTAAAAATTTAAGCAAACTCTTTTAATTAAACGACGCTATTTTGGCCTTAAAGTGCCCCCTTCCCTCGTTTACCCTTCTACCCAATTTGGTCTACTCCATCGAACAAAATCCCTAACCTTCTTCATCTGTGGTTGCTGCAATTTCTTTGAAACTAGAAAGAAAACAAGCAACACCAAACCCCATAAACCCACATGATAAAACCAACACAAATTAAGTCATGGCTAACTTCATAGTCTACTATTGGACAACATCTTCAATGAATACAGAAAGCTTGCTGGAAGGAAAAATGATTAATAAATTTTCCAAAAGCCTCTAAAATTTACGTAAAAAAATAAGGCAAAAAATACTTCAAAACTACATCTAGTTTAATAAATGAATTAGTATTTTTTAACACAATTTTGACAACCTTAACAAATGAATTGGTAACCATAACCATACCCTTTTTATATAATGCTTGTGTTCATTAATATCTTTACTCTCTTTTTCTTTGTTCATAGTAAATATTCTCTACTTAATAGATGTTTATTTTTATCTTTCAATTAATGGTTTTTGTTATAGACTAAGAAATGTTACTTCATTTCTTTCTTTTTTTTTTCAAATTGACACACAAAATCAACTTTTTATCAAATTTTTACTTCACCCTCCTAAAAATATTTGCCCAAATCCCTAATTCTACTTCTCAAATAAAAAGGTAGGGACAAATCTAATGTTATTGATGCCGTACCATATCAATCGGTATGGTACATACATATCAATTTTTACATTGAATTGAAACGGTACATGATTCAATTTCATTTTGGTCAAATTTCGTCCATTTCAATCAAATTTTGATATGCTAGCCAGTATTTCAATGTACTTGCCGGTACACGAAAATTGACTTGTAGAACTCAATTCAAATTTAAAAATGGTAAATTTCATTTTTTGTTCTCAACTTTAATGTTTTACATGATTTTTATCCTTTAATTTTTTTATACACTTTTTTAGTCCATCAACTATGAAAAATGTATTTTTTTTAGTCTTTCTATCAATTACTCTATTAAATTTGTCTAAATATGCACATTTTAAGTCCCTTAACTTAAAGTGGATGGACAAAAAATATGCATATATTAAAAGTTGAGGGACTAAAAATGGTCATTTTAAACTTGTTTTCAATTTATAGGAATATGATACTTTTAAATATTAGTATTTCTTATCTTATTTTAAAATTTGATATTTAATTTATAAAAATATATTTTATAGTGATAAATTTAAAACGGTACACGAAAAATTTTGATATCTAGTACGTATCGTTCCAGTAGCAAAATCGGTCCGTATACCGATAGAGTATTGACAACTTTGGACAAATCCACCCTAAAAAAAGATAAAAACAAATTACCTTTCTAAATTATCAATTATGAAAAATCACAATTTATTTAATGTATAACGCCATCACGCGTAAAGTTTCTATTAAAAACATGTTTAGGTGATAAATGAATTTTTGACATATAATAACATCACACATTAAATAATATTTTGCAGGGACAATTTGTATCTCTGTTTTTTTTTTTTTTTAAGAACGAATCTGTGCCTTTCCTCTTATCTGCAAATTTAAAAATTTAACCAAAATATTTTCTAGCTCTGCCATTGATATAACTTAAAAGAAGTCGATGAATAGCATGAGAGGGCAGCAGTGGATGCTGCCAATTTTCCATAATGTTCAAAATTGAGGACATATTTATCTTTTTATTTAGTTAATTTTATTATTATTATTATTATCTTGAGTTAGACAATAAAAAAACAACTTTCCCTTATTCTTTAAGTTACCTCATTTATATATTATACAACTTAAATTTAATAATTTTTACTTTCATTATAAAAATATTACCACTAAATTATATAAATTATTAGCTATTAAATTGATTTTACTGATTTAACTTAACTACAGCTAAGTCCAGCCAAGCATTTTCCTATTCCGGGCAAGCAAGGAGACCCACACAGGACGAACTCCGTTAAGTTTGGATGGCAATGTGATGTCATGTCACGGAAAAGGAAAGTAGACCAAGTAGTTCGAGGGCAAATTTTTCCAAAAGAAAGAAAAAAAAAAGTTTAAGGGCAAATCATCCACAAACAACGAGTTCAAGGGCTATTTAGCCCTTTCCCACTAAAAATCTAACCGCATAATTTTTGTGTTTATATCATATAATTAAAGCCCATACACATTCAAGTTCAAAAAAAAAAAAGAAAAAAGAAAAAAAAGCCTATACACATTCATATTATCAGAAAATTACTCTTATTTCTCTGAACTGCATCTCCATTCAACTGCATGAAGGAGACTACTGAAGAGCTATAAAACCATCCCATGTCTCACATTCCAAACAAGAGCTCCTAGCAGTCCGTTTTTCCTGCAAAAGCTAGTAAGTTTCAGTGAGTATTCCAACACAACAAATTCTGGAAACGAATAAAAGAAGAGATAGTAGGGCAATTTTGGCTTCATGGAACAGCTATTCCCCAAGGACCAGATCCGACAATTTAGCAGGTAGAATTTTGAAAAATGAAGCAACAACACCATGGAATGCCTGTTGTATGAACCCCAACTTTAGCTTTCAAAAAAGAAGATAATAGCAAATAATTGTAGCTAAATAACTGTCAACTCAGTTCAGAACTTACGATCTCCATAATTAATATCATTTGATGAGAATGCATCTTATTGGTGACCCTTCAGCACCAAGCAACCTTAGAGGTAAGCAATGAACATCATATATTCCTGGTTGGACATCATCGAGTTTCAGACCTTCCACAAGAATGATCTCCTGGATCACAGATGAGCAGGCATTAGGAACAGATGTTTAGACCATTTTTCTCTTGTATCAAAAGATATGGTTTAACAAAACTCAAGCCTTCCTTTATTGACCATTTGACCCATTATTAATCATTAGAATTAATCAACAAGCATCTTACCCTCCCCAACAAAGTTATTACTTCACAAATTTGGCTTGCATTCTAGTATTCTAGTTTAAGATTTTAAAATAGTCATAACTAACTTTGAGATGCCTTTTACTCCAGCTAAACTCATTTCTAGTTTCCTACTTTTCTTATCAAAAAAAGGGGGGGAAAGAAGGGAGTCCAGCTACACCCCAAATTAATTATAAGGAAAACATCATAAGAAACTATTGCCATACAAATGACAACAAATGAATTGAAAACTAGATATTTCCTATAATTTTTGGATATAGTGACAAGGATACAAGAAGCAGACATTCAACAGTCAACTAAAACCATGGTTATAGAAAATCATAAACATGGTTAAATGATCCTAGTAACAATGAACCACCAAAATGTAAAAACAGGATGTATGAGAATTTCATAGCAAAATATTTGTTAAACATAGAAGAGCAGATTATTGTTTATTAACATGTACAATAATGATTTTCTTACCCGGCCTTCCAGAAAAACAAGATGAGACGGAATCAGATCATCATAGGCAGCAACAGATAAGTAATCAATTCCTACATTTCATAGAGCAGACGAACGTGTTAGTACAACCACTAATGTCACAACCACACAGAGACAGCCAGTTGATCAAACCAATTAGAAATCAACTTTATATTGTTTCTGGAAAGACGTCAACAATGTCAGCAGACTAAATAGAACACATGGAAAATAAAATCTTCATGAATCATTCCAGGAATGAACATAGTAAGACAGAGCTCTTGACTTTGATGATCTAAAACATTTTTAAGATATACTAAATGCACCTTAGTAAAAACAGGTGGTTGTGCATTTAAATCCATAAAATGACTTAGAAAGTATTACTTACATTGTTTACTACATAATAACATAGATCACCACAGGCATAAGAGCAAAGTATTTTTTCTAAGAACATTTCAGTAATAGAACTGAATCAAAATTTATGATGACAATCAAAATCTTACCAACAAGTTTGATGTCAGTGTTCTTCACCAACCACTCTGCCCCATCCTTCATAAACCCCACATAGCTAGTGTCAAATTCTTTCTTGAACATAAGGCGCCTGAAATTGAGAAGTGAAGCTCAGATTTACATCCATAAGTGTTAACTATTGTCCAAAAAGGTTAGAAGAGTGCTCAGGCAAAATTCATGGTTGACAGCCTTGCTAAACTATAGGCATTCCTAAACATCAACTAATTACTAATCAATGTTTATGCTTTTATCATGAATTGACTATGAATAAAACAGGTATACTAATTTCCATTGTCCTTAAAGAATTGGTAATGAATCCAGCCATTGGGATCACATTCCAAATTCTAGTATCTCAAGTAAGATCTCCTGATTGTTCCAATCCAAGAGAACATCATTCTATCATCCAGGCATAAATCACTAATGGCAATTTCAGTATAAGATAAAATATAAAGACAATCCATAATCCAAAATAAGAACATACAATCAGTGCTGATTATCAGTTACCTGTCTGTGTTTAATGTTCTAAAAAGAACTCTACGCACTCCCTTTGGGATTTTTAAAGCCTCCATCACTTCAGCTGTAATAAATAGGCATGTCAAAAAAACCAATGGAAAAGAACCAATAAACTATAGAGAAAGTTTCCATACCTATTACTATCAAGCATCAACTCTACAGTTACACTCACTTTTCTAACAACTTTAACATATCTTTTTATTGCCAAATTTTTTAAGTTCCCTTAGCACTGCAAAGCTTTGAACCCTCGAACTTAACTCAGAATCAAGGTTAGCTTTTTAAAATCATTGTGTATCAATTCAGCTAAGCTTAGTAAATCTGAATCAAGCTGAGTACAGGAAGGATTATAGAACACACCAAAAAGTCGTACCAGTAATGTTTTTATCCCTTGGAACGTCAACTAATAGTGCAGGACC
Source organism: Rubroshorea leprosula (assembly GCA_020521535.1). Lineage (NCBI taxonomy): Eukaryota > Viridiplantae > Streptophyta > Magnoliopsida > Malvales > Dipterocarpaceae > Rubroshorea > Rubroshorea leprosula. Next base: position 62,610 of record BPVZ01000166.1, on the reverse strand, counting down.
TACCAAATGACCAAATATTGGCATTAGTAAATTGTAAAACGCAGTGAAATTAGAAGGAGCAATTGAAAATTTCAAAATCCTTTTCGTTTACCATTGAGGACCTCCAAATCAAGCGTATCAACATCGAATCCGGCATCAAAGTAATGATCAAAGACGTGGCCAGGGGCGTCAACGTGAGTGCCGGTGTGGGTCGGCAGCTTCATCTCGGAATTGTTGGCGAGAGAGCCGTTCTTCATGCTTGAAGGCAACCACAGGAACTGTCCCAAACCATCCTTTTTGTCCCAAGACGGCATGTCGTTTGTTATCCTGTGACTGATGTCGAAGATTCTCCCATCAGCATATACTTCGCGCCGAATAGGAATCAGATTCTCGTCTCCTGAAGAGAGTGTGCAGTCGGTGGGGTCGAAGGCGCCGGGAACCGAGGGGTAGGCGGTGGTGGCGGTGGTGGTGAAGATAGAGGAGAGGAGGAAGAGGCTGAAGATCGGAGACATGGTGGGATGAGTTTGAGGTTTGACGAGAGTGAGGAGTGATGCGGAGCAAGTAGAGTAGAGACCGGTGGTGCGTTTGGTTGGATGGCTGGACAAATCATGGCAGCAGTACCTTTCTTTTTTTTTGTATGGACCTGTCTGAAAGTTCATTACACTACTTATTAATTTGGATTCGATTAATTTGAATTTGAATCGGTTAGATTTGATGGAGGGTGAAACTTTCTTTTACAAATTTTAATAAAATTGTATTTTTAAAATTTTAAAATTAAAATTTTTAATTAAATTGAATAATTCCATACCAATTCACCTACTCACTCATTAGTATGTTAGCAGTATTTCAAACCAATAAAAAAATATCACATGAGTTTTTTTAAAGGCCTCATCAATCATCGAGAGGATAATAAACAGTAAATTCTAATTTAACTCGCGGTAAATTTTTCAAAATTGAATTCCCGGTAGACACTTTTTTTTCCGGCTCTCCTCAGCCCTGTCTTTAGCGTCTTCTGTTTTTTTTTTTTTGTTTTCTTTTCTTTCTAATTCTATTTTTTCACATAGCTTTTCTTTTCTCTTCATTGCATCTGTAGAGACTCACGGTCATGGCTATTGCAACTTGAGATTCAAGGTGAAACTAAATATTAAGTTTCTCTTGTTTAGGTATAACTATTTTCAATTAATAATTTGCAATGGTTAAGTTTTGCTTGTGCAATTTGTAGATGTATCCTTTTTTGGTTGATTTGGTTGAAAGAAGAATAGGTAAAATTAGTTATAAGAAATTAAACTTTTTTCATGCCCACCAAGTGTTTGACATATTTCCTGAGTAAGATTACTTATGAGGGGATAATGTTTGAGCAAGCTTGAGGAAGATTTTGTTCTTTTTCACAAAATTCCTATATTTTTTATGTATTTCCTAATTTATGGCATTGATGGGACATTCTTTGTTAGCTGGGACAACTTTATTTGCATATCCTCCATTGAGTCTAGAAATCATCTTGATTGATTGGAGATAAGTTTGGAATGCCTTTTGTGCCATTAGTGATAATATGCAATTTGCATCCATAGCATCAAAAGATGAAATTCTTGCCTTTTCTTGTCATTTTTTTAGCTTGTGTGCTATGCAAGTGATTGATTTTTGGTAAGCTAAGCAACTTATATAACCCTCAAACTAATGATATATTTATAGATTGAGAATGGGACTAGGACATAAAGTTCAAAGAAGTTGGCTTTTCATCGTCTAAGAAACCCCATTTAAAGAGTTAGCCATGGCACAATGACTACTAATAGAAAACAGAGGGGGAACATCAAGATTCAAGAATTGCTTTGTATTTTTCTTTTTCTTTATGGGGTCAGGAAATTGTCTTGTAATCATTTTCACAAGAAAATTGCCTTGTATCATTTCGAGAATGACAATGTATCTTCGAATATTATTTTATTATTAATAAAAGTTTATTTTTCTAATAAAATATTGTTATTTTGGTATAAATTTAGCTCTTAAAACATATTATCATCCATATGAGTAACTAATGCAAGTTTTATATAAAATCATTGTGGAACACAAAAGGTATATTTCAATTTCAGTATATAATCATCTAATATACCAAAATATTATCATATGATCTATAAAGTGACTCTCATAACTTATCCACATTTTCAATGATTTTGTTTTGTCAATATTTCATAGTTATTTGCAACCTACAGATATAAGAATGCATATGCTTGTTAAGAGAATGAGCAACATCTTATCAAATCTCAAAAGCCAATTCATAAATTGTCAAAATGGGATTGAAATCTTGAAAATTTGGAGAAGTCAAAATAGGATTAAAATCTTGAAGCATTTCCATAAAAGGTTGTATGTGGATGAAAAAACACACACTTTGAAGTTTGAAATAGTACCTTGTACATGAAGATGAAGCTATGTGTCAATAAATTGTATAATATTAAACAAAATCATACAGTAAAGACCAATAAGTACCTAATTATAAAGACCAACACTTAATGATGCATTGACATTATTTCTTCATACTTGATTTTCTAAATTAAAAACGAAAAAGAATATATTAGTTGTATTAAATCTATCAATATTATAGACTAGTAGGATTCTACTCATTAGACTTGCAACATAATGCACTTTTGTAACAAATAATCAGTTGAAAAAGCATCTTAATTCTTACCAAACACATCAGGTTGTAGATTTTGAAGTGTAAAATGTTGCTAGATTTCAATAGCTGCTTCTCTCATCTTTAGAACCATATTAGAAGTTTTGGAGTTAAAGTACCATTTTGGTCCCTCAACTTTTTACTTTGTCACCAAAATTGTCCCTCAACTTTAAAAAGCACTAAAATTATCGTTAAACTTTCATTTTCGGTACTAAAATGGTCCTTCCGTCAGTTAAATGATAGGTGGCTCGTTAAAATGCTACAAAATCACTAAACTTTTTGAATCTTAATGACGTGTAAATCCAACTAAGAAAATTTTGTCACTATGGCATGTTTTTGTTTTTATACACGTGGCATATTTTTTTACACATCATATTATCACCTTTTTAACTTTCCCTTTTAATGGGGCCCACATGACATTTTTTTAACTTTGCTTATTCTTCCTCTCTCTCCTCTCTTTCCTCTTCTTCTTCGTCTCCAAATCTGGGTTTGAGGGTTCTCTCAACCCAAATACCATGCCAGCGTGACGATGAACAGAGTGGATTCTTCGATTGGAACCAGGCAACATCATCTTTAACACAATGAGCTTCTCCACACCTTAAAACTCACAAATCCACAAATTACATTCACATATGAATCCACAAGCAAGATTCAACAGATACCAAAATTAGGAACGATAAAGCATACCATAACGATCCCAACTTCGCACTTGATGCCAATCATCATTCTGAAACAACAGAAAAAAAAAATCTTGAGGAAATTGAAATTGCAAGCTAAATGCACAACAAAATAGAAATAGAACAAACCCACTGTTATTGACGACTTTGGCGGCGTACTTGATCTGGAAAACTCTGCCTCATCCTTCTTCTTTCTTCTTCTGATTCTTTCTCTCTCTCTCTCTCTCTCCTCGCTTCTTCTTCCTCTCTCAAACCCAAATCTCAGTTTTCCTGAAACCCAGATCTAGGTTTCATCACATAAATTTGGGTTGTGGTAATAATCCATCTGCGTCAAGCAACGACCATCACCAGGACCATCATTGACACCAATCTGAGAGATCCTTGGTGGAATGCCACTCACGCGACCTTGAACCAACATTTCGTCCGTTGAAGAGGAAATCTAACCACCAGCATGATCGTGAGTGTGATCGTCACTATGATTACGATGACCGTGAGAAAGACCATGATCGCCACCACCATCACCACCGCTCAGAGTCCTCTACAAAGCCCAGGACTGAAGCAGCCACTAAAGTCACTTTTGTATCTCCAACAACAACTGCCGCAAACAAGAAGCATAAGGGGAGCATCTTCTCTTGCATAAGTTTCCCTGAGGAAGAGGCCAATAAGAGACGCAAGCTGTCCTCTTAGCCTTGAGGGATTGAGGGATTTGATTTTGTTGGTTTTAAAGGATAATAACAAAAAAGGGAGCCTTGAGAAATATGTTCGCATTTTCTTAAAATTGAATATTGTTTTCAATTAAAATAGAAAATTGGGGAAAAAAAAATATCTCGTCGGGTCAGCCTTGAATATGGTATTGTTGCGAGCTAGACTACATTTTTGCTTCTTTTCTTCATGTGATTTCTTTGATTGCAGTTGGAGGAAGGAGAAAAGTGCAAAAAGAATTTGAGCAAAACCCAAATTTATGTGATGAAACCTAGATCTGGGTTTGAGAAAGGAGGAAGAAGCGAGAAGAAAGAGAGAGAGAAAGAATAAGAAGAAGAAAGAAGAAGGATTGGCATGGAGGAGGAAAGGAGGAAGAAGATGAAGTTTGAGAGAGAACTCAGATCTGGGTTTACAGAGGTAAGGGAAAACGAAAGGCAAAGGAGAGAGAAAGTGAAAGAGGAAGAAGAGATGAAGTGGATGAAAACAAATTATTATTTTTCAATTAAATAAAAATGCCAACTCATACAAAAGATGACCAATTATGTTTTTTTTTTCCACGTCTTTAGTTAAGAAAAAAATAATTGATTTGCTGCCAAGTTAATGAGTCACCTGTCATTAATTGACGGAAGGACTATTTTGATATCAAAAATGAAAGTTTAAGGATAATTTTGGTACTTTTTAAAGTTGAGGTACAATTTTGGTATCAAAGTGAAAAGTTGAGGGACCAAAATGGTACTTTAACCGAAGTTTTTGCATCTTTTGCCTTATTCTTCTTCTTCTTCATATATATTTTTTTTTCTGAGGCTTTTAATTATAGCATTAGTCAATCTTTTCTTTCTCATGCATGGAGGATCAAATACCACTTGGTTATCATCTATGTGCATTTTTGTTGTAGCAACTTCAGTTAAGCTTTCTAAGTTTTGTTAATTAACTCTAAAGCCTCCATTACTTTTGTCTTCACAATTTTAGTCCCCTCAGCAATGAATGAACCTTTATCAAAAACATTGTGATCAAGATGGTTCAACTCACTAAAATGTAAAAGGCAAGCAGATTTTTCATTATCACAAGTTAAATCAACTGGTTCATAAACAACCCCTTTTCTTGCATTCTTTGTCCATCTCTACATGATATATTGTACTAGTATCTCATTTACATTATTCACAACAAGTACCCTTAAAGCATGGCTACATAAAAACGCCAAAGTCTCAAATAACTTGCAAGTATAAGAGATACTAAAATTAGATTTATCAAACTCCACTTTCAAGACTCTTTTTGAACATGGCTTATCAAGTTCATACAAAAGTCTTGTCCCATCCTTTTCTACCTCAACACAATTTAGGCCTAAACCCTTGAAAAACTCTTCTTTAAAAGTTTGAAGCACCCTCATTGTGTAGATAGTAATAGTGTATCCCAAAATT
>BPVZ01000165.1:447684-461312 GCA_020521535.1 Rubroshorea leprosula | reverse complement strand
AAAAAGGGACTTTTTGTCAAAGTAAAGGACCAAATTAGGGTTTTAACCTAAAATAAACTAATCAAGACTTAGAAAAAATTAATTTAAATTTGAATTTTTTTCTAATTTAAGAACAAGAAAAATATCCAAAATGGCATTTAAGTCATTGGCGGACTTGTGGACCAAATTTGACTAGGGTTTGGTTGGCATTAAAAAGAAAAAAATGGAAGGAAAAAAAGTCTTCTTCTTCCGAGTTTTCTATTTTGACTTAAAGATTAGTTTTGGCAATTCTAATTGGATTGTAATGGTAAGTCTTTTATTCCCTATTAATATAAATAAGAGTAGAAAATAGAAAACTCTAGTTGATTTTTCCATTATAGAATTTTAGGCAAATAAAATTATTCTATCAAAACTTGAAGGAGAACAAATTGAATTTTTTATTTCTAGCACCTTTAGAGGCTTAGTTTTCTTCAAATCCTTAAGCATACATGTGGATTTTTGTTGGAAGAATTCTACACTTGGATTCTTGGTTGGCTTCGTTGGAGGACAATGAATAGATTTAAATATCAACAAGGCATGCCTCATTGAGTTATTGATCATAAACCATGCTTTAACTATCAATTGATTCATGAGGATTTTAGCTAAGTTGAAAGAGAACAAGATTAAATTTTGAAATTTTGTTTGCTTTGGTTGTGCTTTCCTAAAACCCAATAGGTTCCACATCAAGGTTTGTTAAATGACCCAAATCAACCCAAATATTAACACCTATTTACAACCAATGAATCTTCAACCGTTGGATTGTTGATCGACCCTAAAACCAAATACTCAAAATTATGAAAATGCCAATACATATATATATAGGCTTTCTCCTTCATTTTTAGGGATTTTTTTATCACATTGAGTTCATTTTTTTATCAAGATTATCTTTATGTTCTACATAATTCCTTTCTCATGAGCCACCAAAAAATTTAAAGGCCTATCTCTTTCTCAATCCAAGCTCTCATATTTTCCAAAAATCTCCAACTTTAACATTATTTTATTCACTTCCAACCAACATTTATCATCATTGGGACACTATGGTGGGATGATTACCTTTTTCTATGTAAGGTTTTGTTGAGAGATGGATTTGTATGGTTGCAAAACCAATGATGTGTGCGGATCCACATCAACAAGGGCCCACAACGCTCATTTCCCATGATGGATGTACAGTCCCTATTTTTTACTGATTGCTACAATGGAGTCAACATCACTAGAAGTAGTACTCAACATTATTGTCTTATATATCGCCAGGAGTGGCATTTATCCACTTCATCGGGAATGATACAAGCATGTTCCACTTCAATAACATTTCTTACACATGGTCAGACATGGCTACATTATCTGCACAACATGGCTGAGCATTTTTTACGGTCATGTTCTCTACAGCAATGTTTACTGCTATGTATTTTGGCTCCCCAATAATGGATAAAGAGCCTATTTACATGGCTCCCGTCAATGGACAACAGGTTGATCTTATTATATCTACACAGCTCCCAACGATGGACAAAAGGCCAGATTTACTATTTCATTTAGCCTCCAACAATGGACAAAAGGTTACACATTTCTACATATTCTATCTCACTAGCTCCCGAAAACGGACAAAGAGTCAACGCAACTCAGTACGATTAGCGTGAGGCTGGTAATAATTGCAACCCTATGATTGGATGGGATGGCTACCCTCCAATGATAAAAATCCATCAAGTAGCAGTCGATGGCGCCTTAATGGTCACTCGTGCATGGTGGTGCGGTGCCCGACAAGCAACAACAACCAAGACCATCCACTGATAGTGCAGATACGGTAAGAAGGGCCAACATTTATCAGTGGTATCACACCTTGTCATTTCGGAGGCCATGGATGCGGCTTGCATCCGCCTTCCATGGAAACAACTCCACCTTTCTTTATACATATCCATCGCTATGGCGGAGTCTAGTCTAATGAGATTTATCCCTTCGCGGCTTGGCAGATTAGTAGGAGTGCTTTTCCGATTCTACATAGTTCACGCTTTAGCCATGGACAAAGTTAGCCACTGTTCTCCCTATGGCTATGGGAAGGCTATGCATGGCTAACCTTGCAACACATACATAACATGGCCAGAGGTCATGCACATTGTCATTCTTGTACACAAAGGGATAAAATTACCAATCGCCAGTAACCCTGACTCATAACACAAATTTTCTATGTCTTACGTGTCAACAGGTATCATCGGCTAGCGAAGCTTGACTCGGGACAATGATATCGCTATAAACGCCCATACCACTTGTTCCTCATTCTGGTGCAACGCCAGCCGTGTACAACAGTAATATATTAATGTCGGCCATGGCCAGCAAGCAAACAAGAGCAGCAACTATTCATCCACATAGTCCCCTTCAACACACGAGGGAGTTTCCTTCTTCTTCGCTGCATATGCCTACATGTTTCTTATTCTTAAATATATACTCACACGTGCCTTGTTGTTACTGTAGATAAACACAAGCCCATGAATCCAAGCTCATGGGAATTATTCGAGATAAACTATGGGAGTAGAGGCTTGACAAGCATGGACGGATGAACGCTGCCTATTTGGCAAAGCAAGGCATCCGCACCAACGAAGCTTGGCGCTGGCGATGCTGCCTGACTTTGCCAGAAAGAGGCTGGGTGGCCAAGACATGGAAATGAACTTGATTCCCAAAATAGTGCCGTTTAATGCTAACCAAAGATTGGAAATCACACCAGAAACTAACCAGAGGTGTTGTCTTGGTCACCATCAACCACTTGCAGTCATATTTAATGCAAAGGTGGCTACATAAGTTCCATGGCCTTGTAAACTATTGTAAAAGATGGCTATTTGCTTGTAGAATCTTCCAAAATCTTGCACATAGCCTGGGGAACTCACCGAATCTTGTACAAATGTTGTTTTTGCCTGCTATACTCAAGCACCTCCCCAAAGATGAGATTTTGTATGGTTGGGGACATTGCCAAAAATATACAATTTCCAGTTTTCGTTAGAAACATCGAAGCTTTGTTGGAACCGTTGGGCAATTCATGATGCCATTGTCACAGAGTTGCCAACAGTGCTTGCAACCATCGAAAATTTGACAGCTCACCCTAACTTACCTGCACACCTCTAAGCCATCAATAGAAAATTACAACAATACCACTGCATATATATAAAAATTATCTGCCCTTCATTTTGGGAGAGAACAAAAAGATAGACATACACAGCAAAAAAAAAAAATGGACATAGACATAACTTCAGCTTCTCTCTCACACACCGAGCTCCCCTCCTTCCTCCAAAAGAAATACTCCATCCTCAACCAACTCATCAGCATGCTAAAAACACCCGGAAATCACCATTTTCTCTAAGTCTTCAGCATTGCAGAACATTTCCCAGCACTGCAGAATAACACTCAACATCGCAGAACATTCCCAGGCTTGCAGGATATTATGGTTGGGCAACAATAGGCTATAGTTTTAGCTTTCGGGTAGTTCTTCTTAACCATCAAACGATCAAGGTCGTAAGGTTAGCATAAAAAAAAAAAAGAAAAAAAAAAGGGATCAAGTGTTCCATTCGTAAGCTCCCAAGCGGTCATCTTTCATTCTCCCATCACCACTCTCAAGTTTACTCTTTTGTCTTTGGAAGAGTTTCAAGAGTGGAGTTGTTGCATTTTTCATTTCCAACATGAGGATTGTTTGTTATAGAGTAAAGATATATAATAATAGAGATGAAGGAGGTTACATTTATTGTCATTATTATCATGTTACCATGATTTACATATGAATGTGACCCTCAAATTGTAATCTTTGAATCACATATATTTTTCATCTTTGCTACCCCTCCATAACAACAAACAACTTTCATCCATCATGTTTTTGGTAGTTGTGTAATCATCTTAACCTTGGAATCCTGCCATAGCTGCCTAACTCCATCAGCTCGGCTGGAAGATTTATCTTTTCAAAAGCTTCGCTAGAGAGTTCATTGCAAGGCATCATTGCCCGACAGAGTGGGATGGCCTATAGCATGTAGCCTTCCGCACGTGAGACGAGTGTTGTTGAAAGAACCCCCCATTTTCTCGAGTGTCATCCTAGTTAGCCTCCATGTCACCACAGCTACTGACTCATCCATCTACATCACCAACACCCCTGGACAAAATGGCAACTCCATTGGGGAGGTCGTCCTAGAGCTAAATCCTGTTCTGCTCTTCTTCAACGGCACAATATTTCTAGCTTTGTGCCTCAACAGTATTTATTTGTCTTCAATAGAATTTTCTGACCATGGTTATCACAAGGACAACCTCATCTTGCATTGCTGATGGAAATCAGGAGCTCGGCCAGGATGATGGGTGGGAGGTTCAGCAACCATGTCCATCAACAGATGTTTTTCATGACCTCTTACAAGGAATCACTGATCCCAGCCTTGCATCCCTAGTTCAAGTTATCCAGGTCCAGCACGAAGACCAGCAAATGACTACTCAGCTCTTCACCAACGTACAGAGCAAACATGCTGTGTAGGATCCAACACAACCCATCAATATGGCTAGAACTTCTCAGCCACATGAAGTCCATACTAGGGCTACCGATGGTAATGGAGGTTTTACTGCACAGCCGAACAATTCGGCACCACCAATAGTTACAGCTACCAATACTGATAGAGCTCCACCCAATGCAGCCGATTCTACCTAAGGTTATGTCACCATGGCAGATCTTACTACTCTCCTAGACAAGGAACATTCCAAACACGGACCAACCCATTTTCAGTTCGTTCATGGCCCACCTTATCCAAAGGAGATTCTATCCAAACCATACCCGAAGAAATATGAAAGTCCTGCATTCTGGCAGTATGATGGAAGGAAAGGCGCAACGCTGTGGAGCATGTCAGCAAGTTCCTTGATGCCATGGGGGCTCATGTTGGTGACAAAGATTTGTGTCTACGTGGGTTTTTGAAGTCTTTTTATGATAGAGCTTATACATGGTACATTACCTTGCCTCTCGACTTTGTCTGTTGCGCATCACCATCCTTGATCTCCAAAATACCCGCGCAATACATTGGTGAAGATTTAATGGTCTATGTGAAAAGATTCAGGGATTTGGCACTTGACTGCTATGGTGGTCATGTTGAGTCATTCTTAGTGGAAATTTTCATCAACAACATGTTTCCAGAATATTGCATTGTCCTTGACAACATCATGATTAATTAGTTTGCAAGGCTACTCGATGCCGCCAAGATAACAGCTATTTTTGTCAAAGCTATCTCTACTAGGAAATCTACAATGAAGTCGACAGAAAAGAAAACCGCTACTCACACTTGGGCTATCTCTGTCCGGGGCCAAGGACAAGGGTGGAAAAGGAGGAATCGTGACATGGCGACACGGCACTGCCACCACCTATTCCTCTCACTATCGAAGAACTCGACGTGCTCTTAGATCAGTGGATCGCTGACAGTGCCATCCACTACCTCAAGCGCATCGCAAACTGAGCGATGATGACAAGCGCAACCCCAAGTACTATCGTTACCATTGCTTTGTCCACCAAGCGACTATGGACTATTTTTCCTTGAGAAGGATTTATCATCGACGGGTCTCAGAAGGGCTGTTAGAAGTACCGAACAGAAGACAGAAGGTGGATGAAGATCCTCTCCCACGCCACAACCAAGGTGTCGTCAATGTTTTCACTCATGTAGAAAGCGTTGGAGTAGGTGAGCCAATAATTGAATTCCCTGATGATATGCCCAGTTACTCTGCTGTGCACTCCAATGAACTCCGAAGTTTAAAATGTTATTTGATCAGCTTGGTTTCATTACCGACACGCGACGAAGAGCCACAGAGGCCATACTCTCCATCGCCAATGAGGCTGGAGGAGAATGCCTCAACACTGAAGCACATGCTAGCTGCGCTTATCTTGAATCTTCTGATGCTGTGACATTCACTAACAAAGATATGGAGGCGCCATATCCTAACCATAGAAAGCCTCTTTATTTATTTGCTCAAATCAACTCTGCCGGTGTCAGGCGTACACCGGTTGAGACATGATCCTCTCTCAACCTAATACTGTTGAGCACCATCATCACTGCAGGAATCCCTCAGCGAAGAATTGTCAAGGCTTCGGCAGCAACAATGAGCTTGCCCTTGGATATGTGCAGCTTGAATTAAAGGTTGGTCTAATCCAATCTCAAACTACATTATATGTCATTGATGTGGAAGTTTCTTATCACATATTGCTGGGAAGACCATGGCTGCATCAACATAAAATTGTCCCTTCTACTTATTATCAATGCGTCAAGGGCCACCTAAATGGAAAGGTTTTCCACATCCCCGCCAACCCATTGCCATTTGATTAGACTGAGACTCACTTCACTGAAGCTGCTTTTTATGGTGAATTCACCCTTTTTGGCGAAGTGACAGTATCTCACCTAGGTGGCATTGCCTTGCCCACATGGAATGACATCAAAGATAAGCCTGATCTTGATCTGCGAAGTGTCCTAGAGCATAAAAGACAGAAGAAGGAAGTAGGAAAGGTTGTCCAAGCGCGTCCAAAGTGCCCTCAAACTGTTCTTCCTAATGGGAGGATCAAATATACTTTGTGAAGGTGCGTGGGGTCTCTTGACCATGCACGAGATAGACCCATCGTCAGTAGTGTAGCCATGTCTTTGGATCATCTATTCTTCACTTCGAAGGGAGATACTTTGATTGGTGAACGAGGCCTTTCCAACAAGGTAGAATGCCTAGCTCTTGAGGTTGGGAATGAGATTGTTGTTGAGCACCTAGATTTTTCTGGCAAAGCTAATTATCTAGTACAGCCAGACAAGCTACCAACCCTTCATGAAGCTCAACCGACTCTCATTTCTCTAGAGCCCCTCAAAGCTGTTGATCTTGGGGATGATCCAACAAATCCTAGGCATGTACATATTAACACTACTCTTTCTACGGATGAAAGAGCCAAAATGGTTAAGTTGCTTCGAGAATATAAGGATGTTTTCGCTGGAACTATGATGAAATGCTGGGGCTTGGTGGCACATTCTTTGAATGTTGATCCTAATATGAGGCCAGTTGTGCAGCCAAACTGTGCCTTCCATCCAAAGGTTACTTTGAAAATTAAAGAAGAAGTTGAGAACCATTTGGCTGTAGGATTCATCAAACCAACAAAGAAGCCGACTTGGATGGTCAGATTAAGTGATGCATTGACTTTCATGACCTCAACAAGGCCTACCCCAAAGATGAATTCTTTGTCCCAAACATGGACATGTTGATGGACAAAACTATTGGCTGCGAGATGTACTCTCTCATGGATGGCAGTAGTGGGTATAACCAGGTCAATATGTGCCCTAGTGATGTAGAGAAAACTGCTTTTCGGACCCCTATTGGTAATTTCTACAATATTGTTTTGTCATTTGGACTCAAAAATGCTGGGTCTACTTATCAAAGAAACATGGTGGCAATCTTTAACGATTTCATCCACGTATATATTGAGATCTACATTGATGACATTGTGGTGAAATCCAAAAACAAGACTGGGCCACTTCGTTGTGTTTAGGAAAGTCTTTAACAGATGCCGTCTATATAAGCTAAAAATGAATCCAATGAAGTGTGCATTTGGTGTTTCCGCTGGGAAATTCTTAGGCTTCTTTGTGAGTAAACATAGTATCAGCGTGGATCTGGCCAAATCTGAAGCTATCTGAGCCATGCAGCCACCTAAGAACCTCAAACAGCTATGAAGCTTCATTGGCAAGGTCTCATATATTTGCAAATTCATCTCTTCATTGGCAGAAACAATATCCGCATTTAGCCCTTTGCTGAAGAAAAGAGCCACTTTCGTGTGGATGGTAGAGTAGCAGCGTGCCTTCTTACATCTACAAGATCTCATGCTTAGATTGCTGACCATATCTGTCCCCATCCAAGGCAAGCCATTTAAAGTCTATTTGTCCACTTTTGACAAAACTGTGAGTGCACTGGTTGTCCAAGATGACCAAGAAGGCAAGGAACAGCCAGTTTATTATGTCAGTCGAAACCTCAAGGGCGCCGAATCAAGGTACCCTTTTGTTGAGAGAATCTACATTGCATTAATATATATGTATCTCAACGTCTTTGACATTTCTTGGCTCATAAGATACAACTCATCACCAAGTCTCAGCCCATTCGGTGCCTTCTAACACAACCCATGCTTACTAACCGTCTTGCTAATTGGCTCCTTCAATTGTCTCAATATGATATCACATGCATTAATCCCACCGCCGTAAAGAGGCAAGCTGTTGTAGATTTGCTCCCTGAATTTTCTGTCGAAGTCCAGTATCTTATTTCCGACGAAGTCCCAAGTGGTGAGGTTGCCACTACACAGAAATATGAGGAAGAATGGACATTATATTTCAATGGTTCTTTCACGGCTGAAGGGGGACCTATCTCGCTATGTTATTATTTCTCGTGAGCTAAACTATCGCCTCCGTAGCGAAATTTTGGCCAAGTGTGTCAACGATAAGGAGGCTTATCACAGACTTAGGGAGATTCATAATCGCACATGTGGTCATGATAGCCCTGTGAGCCTCTATCGCCAGGTCCAGCGAGCAGGGTACTATTGGCCAGACATGGCTCAGCAGTCTACTGAATTCCAGTAGCAATGTGTATCTTGTCAACAGGCTTACTATCAAAACGAAGAATGCTTTTTTGCTGACAGTGTTCAAGATTGGCGCCATCCTTACATGGAGTACTTCGCTGAAGGGATATGGCCAGAATCCTTGAAGGATGCACACAATCTAAAGAGATACTTGTCAAAATTTTTCATGGATGGTGGAGTTCTATTTCGTACTAACTTTGCCGGTGAGCCACTTCGCTGCTTATCATTAACAGAGTCCTAAAAACTCATGGCTGAAATACATGCATGGGAAGATGCTGCAGATTTCGTTCGACGATGTCACACTTGCTAGGTTAATTCTAGTCTTATCCATTCCCATCCTCATTTGTTGCAAGATATGAGAACTCTTTGGCCTTTTCATACTTGGGGCTTGGATCTCATCATTCTCATTCACCCTTCATTTGAGGGTTACATTTGGATATTGGTGGCCACCGAATATTTTACCAAATGGGTGGAGGCTATCCCTCTTCGCAAGGCTACTGGCCTAGCGGTGTCAAACTTTATCAAGGAACATATAATCTGCCATTTTGGGATCCCATACAAAATTGTAAGTGACAATGAAACTCCTTTTGTTAATCAACATGTGCAAAGATTGTTAGATACTTATAAGATCAAGCATCAAAAGTCCACTCCCTATTACCCCTAAGGCAATGGTCAAGTAGAGGCAACTAACAAAAGTTTGCTAAGAATTCTGGGCAAAATGGTTTATGAGTACAAAGGAGGGTGGAGCATTCATTTGCAAGATACTCTTTGGGCGCATCGAACGTCATCAAAGACTGCTACAGGTTTTTCACCTTATTTTCTAGTATATGGTTGCGATGCAATCCTTCCTAATGAAGCCTTAGTGCCAATTGCACGCATCTTGGGCTGGATAACAATGTTGACATCGGTGACCAGAGGCGAATTGAAGACTTGGAGTCTGTCGAGGCACTTCATCAAATAGCACAAGAAAAGGCTCAGAAATACCGAGCCAAGATGACAAATGCCTACAACCATGCAGTCAAGGCTAGAGTCTTTATAGTTGGATAGATGGTCCTTAAGGCCTCTGACCATGTAAGGAAGAACATCGCTGGACCATCCAAGTTCACTACCAATTGGGATGGTCCTTACATCTTCGTGGAAGCACATTATAGTGGATATTATCGCCTTAACACTCACAAGGGAGAATCGCTATTGGATCCCATGAATGCTAAGTGGCTTAAGCCGTACTATTGTTAAGCTTCACCAACCTCATTTATTTTTGTAATTTTATCTCTGGTGTTGTCATTTATTCCAGCCAAGAGAATTAGTTTCATCCATGGTGTATCATCAAATGTAAGATGCAAATAGTACCCTCTTATTATGTTTGGCACTTTATGTATTGGCCTGTTTAGAGTCCTTTTATTTTGCTCTACCACTGTAAAAGGATAGGGAGTGTTCAAAAAAAAAAAAAAAAAAAAAAAAAAAGGGAGAAGAGAGAAAAAGAAGAAGAGCATCATATAACATGATCTAAAAAAACAAAATCGCCCTGATCCATTTCTTCAAAACAAATTTGTCTGTCCAGTTGATATAATTAGAGCAGCAGAGAGAAACGAACAAGAAAACAAACAAGCAACAAGGTCCAGACTTCGTTGGAAGCAAAGATGTTCAACCCAGAACAAACATGGTTAAAGAGTTACATCATGGCAACATCACCAACAGTCAGCATACTATAAAAGAAAAGGAATCAAAATGAAGAGAAAGTTGGGACACGAGATTGATTCATGGTAGGAAGGGGCCTGGCTTGCCTCCAAAGGCTTTGGCAGCCTCCATACAGGCTTAGCGGAGCTCAGTCATACCGTTGGAATCCAGATGTTCTTTTTCTTGATTGAGCAATCCTAGGTAAGCCTTGGCTGACACTAATCCTTCTTCTAGTTTGATGACAAGTTCTCTTGTCTTGGCCAAAGACTTCATCTCTTTAATATGCTTCGCTTGCTCCTTGATTCGCTTATCCAAGCCCTCAGCCGTGTCACCCTCAGCTGTGTCGAACTCAGTCTTCCCAAGGTATGCCTTTGCCAAGTTTGATAAATGTGTGCGAAGGGCATCAACTTTGAGGTTTATACTCTCAGCGTCATCAAAGGCATCCGTAAACAAATAGTAGAAATCCTATTCATTTCAACAAAGGGAGTTACCTCCATGTGTTGCATGGTCGCACAAAGGATTGAGAAGGTGTACTCGACCACCACCTTTTTGGCCTTGTTGCGCGTTGTGAGATTTGGAAAAATGTTTAGCAGGTGGCGTGCCCACGGTTCCAAAATTGCAGGCACTGCAAACCTACCCACTGCTCGAGAGCCACTTAGAGGCACTAAGCCAAACCGGGCCAGTGAGACATCCCTGTCCTCATTCATCTCGTCAAAATTCTTGAGTAGCCTCATGGCCGAATCGTCGATCTTACCTGACTTAGCTGGAGTCGCGAACAGTTGACCATTATGCTTAACTTTGCTAGGTCCGGCAACTTTCTTCATTGAGATCATGACTGGCATGCCAATGTCCATTTTGCCTTTGCTGGAGACAGATTTCCTCACAACATCGCCCACATATGATTTGAATTCTTTGGGAGCAGCCCTATTCATGTCAATGCTGCCTTGAAAGCCCGCAACTTTGCCCCTCTGTTTGGAACCATTCTCACTCTCAAATGAGGCATCATTGCTACTGGATTGATGGCTGCTACTCTCGTTGGGATAAGAGCTGATTACCTTGGTGACCTTCTTTCCCTTTTCTTTACTAGTACCGATTGTGGCCTTGGCCTCGCCGTTCTCAACATCTGGTAAAGTGAATGGAGGCATGGTTGATTAACAAAGAAATACGTTATTCAGCCAAGCAAGATGTTAAAATTTAGACTATTTCATTGAATGGCTGCAAGTACCCTTTTCATCGATGCTAGCACCAATTTTCCTCGTTGGTATAAATCCCCCAGGAACCAATTCTAAGTCACCAGCCCTGAAAGGAGGGTAGTTCACTAATGGGATGCAATTGTGCACAAGGAGAGAAAAGTTAACAACTTCCCCTTGGTAGTTATCAAGAATGATTTTCAATTTTTATAGAGATGCAGGGGATCATACCTTCAATACCATCACTTCCGGCTGAGTCTTTGTCGTTTAGGCTTCTTTATCACACTGGGGGTACCATATGAGACTTTCACACCTCCCTTAGTCTATAAAAGAAGAGTAGGGGGGGGGGGCTTAATAAGCACATTTTGGCCTTTCTTAAAACAAGGGACAAGTCTAAATGGCTTACCATAGTACGCTTTTGTGGTAGAACATCGTTTGCTTTAGCCTTCTTTGTTGACTCAGCTATGAAGGATGTAGGGTCACTCCAATCAATGATAGAGTCAACAACATTAAATATGTTGTCGGGAAGTGGAGACCCACCTATTTGATTGGCCAAAATTTTCTGGCAAACTTCAGAGTTCGCCAAGGCTTCCACCTGTTTGGCCTCTTTAGCTTTGGACAGAACTTTATCGTCACCAGGAATGGGGATTAGACCAAAGCCTTCGCTGGAAGTTGTTCACTGCTCATGCAAATATTAAGTCACATGTCAAAGGATCCTTAGTGAGGTCAAGAACGACCAAGAAGGCAGATAGACGAAAGGTCGAACAACATGCTTACTTGGAACAAAGCACTTGAATCATAATACTTCTCACCCAAGCGCCTACCACCACAAACAGGTCTCAATCTCTTGATCTGCTCAATCACCTCGGGATCTGGATCACCCCAGGAACTCTCATTACTTTCATTACCACGACTTGTATCTTTTTCCTTGGCAGTTTTGGCCTTGGAAAGTGTGGGCACTTTAGCCTTACTTGGCTTGCTAGCTAGTGAAGCGGAAGTTCTACGTGCTCTACTCTTAGGCAAATGGGCAACACTCTTCCTCTTACCCAAAACCAATCTCTTGGAAGGGACAGCTTCATCGGCTCCTTTTGCAATGTCATAAAAAAAAAGAAAAAAAACACGAGAACATGAAGCATTCTTCGGCACTAATCCAATCTAGCCAAAATCTTGGATGGGAGAAGAACCAAAGTTTAAGGTAAAAGGGGAAAAGAAGAAGAAGAAATAAGAGCATATTTACCTTCAGCATCAACGTCGCCAGCTGCCTTTTGCCCAAATTCTTCATCAATGGCACCAGCCTGGTCATACTCCTCCTTTGCCATGCCAGGAATGGGAGGACAGATGGGTACCCTCCCTTATCCTCCCTAGTTAAAAACCCCCAAGATTGTTTGCCGCAATAGCTCAAGAAAGAATTATTGTGGGTAAAAAGACGTTCGCAATCCCGGGAAGCAGGATCATACTCCACCACTTCCGGCAATGATTGAATGAAAGCTTCAAACTACTTCAGCAGTATCCCCCAATACTCCAGCATGGGTGGCGACATGGGTGGTATTCTCGCAATGCTAAAAAACCTAAGTGTGGCAGCACCCTCGCTCTACATGGTCGTGGCAACTTCATCAATGTAAGGCTGCATGGCCCTATTCCAGTTTGTCTTGTTCGAAGAAGGAGTAGAAGGTACATGATGGGAATCAAGATGACCCCACATGTACCACGTCAAGAGAGCCATTACATATATTCCAGGAGGTCCAGTCAAGAGAGCTAGAGCTAAGAAGATGCGAGAAGCTTTTAAATGGCCTTATTGAGCAGATCTGGGTTGATATCAACATGCACAAGTAAATCAAAGTTTGGATGATTGAATCTGAGATTTTTGAGAGACTTTTCTCTTTGGTTCGTTTCAGAACTTTACAGAACTTATCAAGATTATTCTTGTGGCGTTCTAACCTGACTTATCATTCTCGTTCTTAATCGTTCGAGAGTGTGGCGCGTCAACCAACCTTATACCTCTGGTTCTTGTTGCGTCATAGACAACGGGTCAAGGTTTTTACCTTTGGTTCTTGTTGCGACATAAACAACGGGTCAAGGTTCTATTATAAACCTGATTTAGCTTTCCTGGAGTTTAGAAATCCCTTGTTGTGCTGTGGGTCTCATTGTTCTCTTTGGGGTTC
>BPVZ01000165.1:422244-434675 GCA_020521535.1 Rubroshorea leprosula | reverse complement strand
CTCAAAATCTCAGATTCAATAGCCTCCTCAATTAGGGTTACAAGCCTCTTTAAATAGGGAAAAGTAATTCTAATCGGAATAGGAAACTAACACCCTAAGCCCTAATCATAATAACCACGAATTGGGCCTTAAATAAATGAATGTTCAACCCAAAATAATATAAAAAACGTCAAAATCACTAAAAGTAGCCTAAAGTAATATGAAATATCAGTTTGTTACAAATTGCGACAGAATTGCGAGATTGACGCAAACTGTGTAATTTAGCACAAATGACCTCAATTAAGCTTCTCTTGAACCTGAATGATGTTTATCATGCCTTGATAATCATCCAAGTTTCGATTTGCTTAGGTGTGTAATGGATCACATGACGTGGTAGATATGCTGTCGTCTTGATTCCCATCAATAAAAATGCCTTATATAATTAATTAGTTGCAAAACATCTATTAAAATGATCATGAAAGCTGAGAAAGAAAAGATTTAGAATTAATTGAACTAATTGGTTTGTAACAATAAAGCTTAAAATTTAGTGCATGTTTATTTAGGAGAAGTGACTACCTTTTCCTAGAAAGTCACTAATAATGGCAATTTGGGATTTTTTTTTTTTACATTTTAATTTAGCTTATGTTTAGCTTGTGATTTCCATAGAAAAATAACTTTTGAATTGTCAACTATTATTGAGATAGTCAGCTATTTGTTTAAGCTTAAAATTGAGATAGTTGGCTATTTTATGTGACTATGACACTACCTTAGATTCCTAAGAATCTTGAGGTGGGAACCAAACTTAGGAAATTAGGTGTTTAGGCAATAGTTTGCATGAATTTGCTTTGCTACCGGAGGTGTATTAAGTTCTCCTAAAACAAGTGTGCTCTTGTAAAGAAGTTGGCTAGATAAAAGAATGGGGAAAAAGAAGGGGCATATAATTTAAAAAGAAATTGTATGTTTAGCATGATGTGTATTATTCGAAGGAATAATGGATTGGACTTTAGGTATCTTAAATTTATTTTTTGTGTTTCATTAAAGTCATGAGAATGTATTAAAATATGCGATCAATTTCGAAAGTCAATTCTAGTCATTACAACTATTAAACTATAAGAGATGAATATGGCAGGGAGTGTGTGAAGTAGACTACAACATTATTAATTATAATTTGATTGTGATTTTTTTCTCAACGGAAATTCATTGTAATTGTATAATGTTTATATGGTATTAAATGAGTAGAGATGTAAACTGATATTTATGCATGGCAAGCTACTAGCATTCCAATTATTCTCATTGTTCTTCCTACTTGGTAAAATGTCCAAATTCACCTCAAAGTTAGGCAGTAAGGATAGATTCACTCCTAAACAAAATTACAAGGATAATTCTACCCACAAAGTTTTTGATTTAGACAAATCATTCGAAATTTAATGTGTAATGTTAAATGATGTTAGCAATCTATTAACAATGAACCTATTAGGGGCACAATAAGTTAACAGATTGTTGACATCATCTAACATCATATATTAAATTTAGGGTGATTTGTCCAAGTTGTAAATTTTGTGGATAGATTTGTCTCTATTTTTTATTCAAAGGTAGATTCATCCTTGTTGCGTGATTTTCCTTTCCTACCTTTGTTCTGGATTTCTTATATACACCTAAGAGGTTCAAAGTTTGCCAACCTCTATCTCCTTTTTGATGACTATCACTTCATAAAAAAATCAGTTCTTCAAGTCTTATTAATCAACTGTAAGCAGCAACAAGCTTAAGAATTTGGCAATTGGGTCATAGCTTGCATATTTTTATTGAAATTTTTTTTAATTGAATGCCACCAATTATATTATTTATTGAATTTTTTGAAATATGTCTTGTCAATTGATCTTAACACGTGCAGTTTTTTATAATCTTGTTTTCCCAGAATAAAGGGGTTCACGAAGATTTGGCATGTTTGTTATGGAATTCTTTTGGTACTATTTCTCTGCTCTTACAGGTAAGTTAGGCCATGTCACTTCACTAGATGCCTCTTTCTATTAACATTTCTTCTTGGGTTTTATCTACTGTGTTCTCCTTACCTATTAACCCTTTCATTGACTAACTCCTCTGTACATCTTGTCTCTAGCTTACCAGTATACTACCATTCCACTATAGGCTTGTTACACTTGTATATATTGCAAAAATATCTCCTATTATGATTCACCAACTTTAAAAGAAAGACGTTACGAGTAACAGTAACCATCCACTAATTTCAAGACAATAATCATTGTCAAGTATGAACATTTTCTTTTGGTCAGGAAATAATTTCAGCTTACCGCTCACTCTCAACTCCAAGCTTTTCAGAAAGGTCCTCAGGTCGAGTGTGCAATGTTCTTGCTTTACTTCAGGTTACAGTCATATATATTTACCTCTTTTTTGTCTATTCACTGTAAGTATCTTTTTTGCTCTTTATATATATAGTCCTGGATACAATGCATTATTTATACAATAAATTTTGGTTTGTATGGACTTAGTCTATTTCTCTTTCTAAAAAGAAACCCTAGGAATCATGAATTAAATCTTCTTTCCTATCAGTAATCATTTGTTAGGAACCTAGTCTTCTTGTAGAAAAGTTGTAACTTGGTGGTCGTTTTCTTCAGGGTTTTGCTTATAATTTGGGGTGTATACTATAATTCATGTTTTCGTACATTATCATTTTCATAAATTTTTTTGTCAAAATTTTAATAAAGATCAAGTACTTGTATTTTCAACGGAGTATCCACTCAATGGATGTGATACTATATTTATTACTAAACAATGATTACTATAACTAATGTATTAAAAGAGGAAAGAAAGCTGTAATCTGTTTTAAGGAATTATAGACCTATGTGATTATTTAAACTGACAACTAACAGTTCTCTGAACATTGGTTTGGAGATTGATGAGCTATTTTAGGTTTAGATTGCACCAAGGCTTGTATTGAAATGTCTGTCTTCATGTTGATCAGTGATTGATTAGAATAGGAATAATGTTGATAAAAAATAAAACTCTAGAATAGGAATACTGAATACAATATTTATGACATCAATAAGTGTTAATGAGAGGTGCAGATATTGTTGAGAGATACCATGCACTTAATTTTGGGTAATATTCTTTATTTCATGAATGAGGCAATGTTAGGCAAGTGGAGAAGGCTTGTTAAAGTTTATACTATCTAATATATTTTCACATTGGTATGAATTTTGATTGAAATACATGAAATCCATTTCATTCTCTTTGAATTCTACTCATTACCTCCTATTTTTCCAATTTTTTAATAGTGTGTAGCTTCTCACCCAGATACAAGGAAGCAATTTATAAAGGGTAATTTCTTTGATTCTTCATCAACAAACCAAATTTCATCTTGCATGACTCTACAGATCTAGTTTCATTTTATGTATTATCTAAAATATCAAGGATAGTGTGTCTACAAAATCTCTCAAAACTTAGGTCACATTAAGTGCATGCGCCTTTTGATGGTTGATAAGTCATCATATTTTCTTCTTATTTCATGGAGTGTAAATGAATTTTCTTTTGTACTCTTTTGTGGTATGGTACTTTCTAATTGCTTTTTTTTTTTTTTAGCTAACATACCGGTGTATCTTTATCCCTTTCTTAACATTGTGAACAAGGAGAAACCCTATGAATTTGTAAGACTTACTAGCTTAGGTGTCATTGGAGCCCTAGTGAAGGTATTTTTTCTTACTCTGTATCATGTAAAATTTTTCTTCTAGTGTTCTATAATGTTTGTTTCTATTCAAAACATATCTTTATTTACAATTTGGAGTGGAATCCTACTCACAAATCACAAAGACACACTCGACTGAAGTAAGAACTAATTTTAACACGTGACTTTCTGTCTCTAATTCTATATTTGTTCTTGGTTTCTTCATAGTTAATTGGTCCTTGTATTTTCAATTTGTGCAGACTGGTGATGTAGAAGTTGTTCATTTCCTTCTCGCCACTCAAATATTTCCTCATTGTCTACGCTGCATGGAAGTGGGCAATGAATTATCAAAAACTGTAAGTTTTTGAATCTCCAAAATATTGCAAACATGTTGGTTGTAATGATTGTTATTTGCTCTTGCCCAATTCATTCAAATTCCACAATTGAATGAAGTTATTTTTTTACATTGCAGTTTTGATCTCCTTATCTCGTAATGGGCTTTTTTTCCTCCAATAAGTTGCTTCTATCTATTAGCTATTACAAAATCTCTTATGTGAAAAATCTTTCTAAGTTTAGGGATAATAAGGCTGAAAAATAACGAGTTTCTAGCCTAGACCTTAGGTCTAATTAAAAACAGCTAAATAACAGTAAATTTCAAAGTAAAATAAACATAGCATATTACTATTTTCATTTTATCCCTCAAATACGAATTTGAAAGATAGTAAGCTTTCGGTTTATCTCTAAATTATATAAAAGACTTTGAATTTGAAACAAGATAAACTTTCATGGCCAAAAAAAAAAAAAAAAAGATAAGCTTTCCATTTATCTCTCAAATATGTAAAAGAATATGAAAATAATAACAATTTAATATAATTAAATCTAAATTACAAAAGAAGGGATAGAAATAAGAAAAAAGAAGAGATAATATCTAATCATCTACAAGGCAAACCAATTTAGCAATGTGAGATGTTGGCTTCTTGTATTTTACTAAAATCTAGCCATAAGTCTATGAGTTTGGTTATACAAGTTAGGTTACATTAATAAATATTTTATTGCCTTTAAAGTTTAAGCCTAAGTAAGTATATAGAGAACTATATAATCTTTGAAAGGCATACATGCTGGATATGTTTTAAGTTTAAGAAATAATAGTAATCATTTTATTGTATAATCAAGTATGATTATGATAAAGTGTATGTTTGAAGGCGAAATCCATTAGATATATCTCTACTAACTTGTTTATTGTGGAACAAATTATTTTGATGAGGAAAGTTGTAAACCTCACCAATTCAACCTGTTAGACAATGTTATTTGGGACAAATTTGGAACATCTGCCTATTATGCTCTTTTGGTAAGCTGAAGCTTAAAAGAATTAAGAATAAAAGAAAGAGTTAAAAAGTTTTGTATTTGAACAGTTGAACTTAAATTTCATGAACTGCTGATTGTTGCTGAAAGCATGGATTTTGTAGCATTGAAGAGGTAGGAAAAACAAAGAAGGTAAAAGAATATAAAGCAATGTATATGTACCTAGTATGGTCTATATATGTTGCATACCAGATTATACTGCATACCATCTATTTTACATAAATTTAATACATATACATATATGTGTTTGTGTTTCAAATGGTATTTATTAGACTAAAAAAAAAAAAATTAATGTGTCCAAAAAAGCATAATTCATAACAACACCTTATATGTAATTAGAGGGACCAAATTGTATAAATTAAGAGTATTAACAATATCATAATAAAGAATACTCGGACGTTTCATTAATGAATATTTTTATAATATTCTCATTGTTGTATTTTTCATATTAATACGTTAGGCTCTACAGGTGGCCACATTCATAATTCATAAGATTCTAATGCATCATGAAGGGCTACAATATTGTTGTCGTATTGCGGAACGATTTTATGCAGTGGGTCATGTTTTAGCTAACATGGTGGAATACCTCGCTAAGGAACCCTCTCCCCGGCTACTACAACATATCATTTCTTGTTATCTTAGGCTCTCACAAAGCCCAAGGTTAACTAAGTATTGATTCCATTCTACGTTGTTGGCTCAATAGGAGCTCAACATACATTTGTTTACTTACCTTTTCAGCAACTAATGCTTCATATTTTTATTTTGAACTGAAGGGCTTGTCATGCATTGTCACGTTTCTTTCCAATGAGGTTAAGTGATGATACCTTTGTTGGTCTTCTTAAAGTAAGTATTACAAAACCAATTTCTTGCCAATAATGTTGAAAATTTTTTTACTTAGAATTAAAAAATGTATACAAATGTACACATAAAAATCTGGCATGAAGAGATGCATATCCACATACATACTTGTATGCATCCATAAGAATGTGCATTTATGCATGAGACGATGCACAATAAGATCATAACTTAGATTTTTTTCTAAATGGTGAAAGCAAAGTTAGTGACATGCTCCTTTTTGTTCAAAGTAATGTTTACCCCAACTGTACTTAAGCTATAATTCAAAGAGAGTTTGGTTGCCAAGTGGTTGTATCATTACATCTTCCTCTAGGATTGTTTAACCCAAAAATATTTTTATATGGTTTTGTAATTCAATGGTAACTTTTTGAATCGTTACCTTATCTCAAAATTTATATTAAGTTTTTCAACAGTTAGATCTTAGTCAGGCAAACACCATTTCTACTATCTTTAAGTTTTATAACAAGACAAGCTTATATGTTTGGCACAATATTTATCTTTCTAAATTGTAAACCATCTTAGGATTTTACTTTGTCTGATAAGATTTGAATATCTTAATCTATTGTGATATAGTATATTTGAAGGCTAACAATTACCGGCAAATATTGCATATATAAAGAAATTAGCAAGTACATTTAGAGCATGTTTGGGGTTAGCTTGTAAGAGTTTTTACTTTTTTTGTATTGTTCGTGAGTGATAAGTTTAAATTTTTATTGGAGAAAAAATTTTAAAATTGCTTTTAGAGATAGAAAAAAATGAGTAAAAAGAAAGTTTATGAAAAGTTTGGATTTAAAGTTTTTAAATTTTTATTGTTTGAAGTTTTTTTAATATTAAAAAAAAGTTTCAAAATGTAAGTTTTTAAGAGGGAAATTTAAACTCATGAAATATAAATAGTGTCAAAAAGTTGAAGCATTTAGTTAGAAGTTGAACCAAACATGCTTAGTGCGTTTGCTAGAAGTGGGAAGTTCCTTGGTGACTGAAAAAAGTACTAAGATGCCAAATAAGAAAAAGAAACTAAAAATCACTAATATTTTAGACCATGGCATGTTTTATCATATTTTATGTTCTATGCCTTTAAAAGTTTTGTCATATTGGTTTCCTTTTCAGGATGACCCCGCAGCCAAGAGTTCCCTTCAACAGTTGATGTATAATCTAGTTGACGGACACATTCCTACTACGTAATCTATTAGGATTCAATTGGGCAATTGGTTATACAATAGAGACTAGTGTTAATCATCCAAGTTGTCCAGGATTTGAAGCTAGTAAAAATATAGAGCAGTCTACAAAACTATTAGGTGATACACTATAGTTTATGCAATCAACATATAGTATAATATACATGGAGGAGAAGTTCAGTTTACAGTATACCTAAATATATGTATAGTACTATTTTGTTGCAGATTAAACATAAGTTGCCAGTTGCCAAGACAATTTTCGTAAGGAAATAAAGCTGAGACAATTTTTGCATTAAAATAAAGTTATGTTCTCGTTATTAGAGTTAAAAAGATTATGATTTCCATTCAAATTGAATCAAATGGCCTATAAGGCAATTCTTTTTTAGTGGAAAGCTGTCAAAGTGCTCATATATCATACTGAAACTAGTTTTGGTGTTGAAATCCCATTACAAAACCCTTGCTCAAATTTATCATTTTTTTTATCACTTTTCAAAATTTTCTTTTGTAAATTTTATGTCATAGGAATCAAAACAATATCACATGTACCATGTTAAGGGATCCATTATATATTCAAGGAGTTCCAATCATTAGAGTTAGAGCTAAAAAGACGCAAGAAACTTTAAATGGCCTTATTGAGTTCTTCTGGGTTAAAAACAACATGCAACAAGTAAATCAAAACTTAGATGACTATCAAAGCAAGATAAACATCATTCAGGTTCAAGAGAAGTTTAATTGAGGTCATTCATGTTAAATTACACAGTTTACGTCAAAATCACAAAATTCAGCTGTAATTTGTAGCAAACTGATATTTCATCTTATTTTAGGTTATTTTGAGTTATTTTCACATTTTTTACATTATTTTTGGGCTAAACATTCATTTATTTGAAGCTTAATTCGTAGTTATTAGGTTTTAGGATTTAGGGTGTTGGTTTCCTATTTTGATTATAATTAATTTTCCCTATTTAAAAGGTTTGTAACCCTAATTGGGAGGAGTTATTGAACTTGAGTTTTTGAGAGACTTTTTTCTCTTTAATTTGTTTTAGAACTTTATAGAACTTATTAAGATTATTCTTATGACATTCTAGTCTAACTTATCATTCTCATTCTTAACTGTTTAAGGGTGTGGCATCAATCAACATTATTACTCTGGTTCTTGTTGTGTCATAGACAACATATTAATGTTTTTACCTTTAGTTCTTGTTGCCACATAAACAACGGGTCAAAGATCTCATTATAAACCTAATTTATCTTTCCTAAAGTTTCGAAATCCCTTGTCGTGTTGTGGGTTTCATTATTCTCCTTGGAGTTTTCATCATCATCAGATTCTAAATCAGGTTTGCATATATTTAATTGTCAATTTTTACATAAAAATATATATATATATATACATATATATTAGTGTCATTCTTCTCTTTCTTGTTTGCCTTTTCAAATTTGTGTTGTTGGTTCTAAACAAAAATAGAGAAAAAGCATGAATTCTTTTTTTTTTTTTTTTAAAGGAGAAGACAAAATGATGTTATTTGAATAGGTTATTGTCTTTATGTAAATGCCTTGCAAAATATGACAAATTTATGCTATTTTTTATTTCTTTATAGTTTATATTTAATTTTGCACATATTTGCTTAGAGTCTCATTTTGTTTGGGTGGATTGAATTGCATTACAATTTGCGGTTTTTTGGGTGTTTTTTTTTGTTTTTTCGCATTGCCAACACCATATGGAAACAGTCTGTTATTTTTATGCAATTCAATCCACCCAATCAAAATGAGACTCTAAGCAAATATGTGCAAAATTAAATATAAACTATAAAGAAATAAAAATAGCATAATTTTGTCATATTTTGCAAGGCATTTACATACAGACAATAACCTATTCAAATAACAATCATTTTGTAATGAACTTTGAACCACTATTTGAACAAGAAGGTCTTAGCTAGTATGTCTATAATTAGATATAGACTATAAAAGTCATAAAAATTATGATTTTTTGTGATATTTTGCGTAGCATTTGTGCATAAACAAAAACCCATCCAAATGAAATTATTTTGTACTTGAATTCGAACAAACAATTCAGAATGAAGTTCTTAGTAAGTATATGCAAAATTATATATAAATTATAAAATCATAAAAATCGTGAAATTTTACAACATTTAGTAGGGCTTTGCAAAAATACAAAAACCTATCTTAACAACATTATTTTGTGATGAAATTCGATTAACCCATTCTAAATAAGGCTTTTAGCAATTACATGCAAAATTAGTTGTAAACTATGAAGACAAAAAAATAGCAATCTTTTGTCACATTTTGCAAGGCATTTATGTAAAAACAAAAACCCATCCAAATGACATCATTTTGTAACACAATTCAAACCACCAATTCGTAGTTTATTCAAAATTAGATATAAATTATAAAATCATAAAAATCATCATTAGCCTTGTGGTTTGGCAATAAAGTTGCTTGTGCTCTTACTCATAGGTTTAGAATTCAATCCCTAGTCTACGTATAAAAAAAAAAAATAATAATAATAATAAACAAGGTCAAAAAATTTGCCAACTTTTCCCACATTTAGCATTAAATTTAAACAAAGACAAAAAACCCCCCCACAAATGATCTTATATTGTGCTGAAATTTGATCCATTCAATCAAAATGAGAGACCTTTACCAAATGTGTGCAAAATTAGATATAAATTATGATGGGAATCAAGACGACAGCATATCTACTATGTCATGTGATCCATTACACACCCAAGGAGGTCCAGTCACGCGAGCTAGAGCTAAGAAGATGCGTGAAGCTTTAAATGACCTTATTGAGCAGATCTGGGTTGAAAACAACATACAACAAGCAAATCAAAGCTTGGATGATTATCAAGGCATGATAAACATCATTCAAGTTCAAGAGAAGCTTAATTGAGGTCATTTATGGTAAATTACCCAGTTTGCGTCAATCTCGCAATTCTGTCGCAATTTGTAACAAACTGATATTTCATGTTACTTTAGGCTACTTTGAGTGATTTTCACGTTTTTTATATTATTTTGGGCTGAACATTCATTTATTTAAGGCCCAATTCGTGGTTATTATGATTAGGGCTGAGAGTGTTAGTTTCTTATTCTGATTAGAATTACTTTTCCCTATTTAAAGGGGCTTGGAACCCTAATTGGGGAGGCGATTGAATCTGAGATTTTAAGAGACTTTTCTCTTTGGTTCGTTTCAGAACTTTACAGAACTTATCAAGATTATTCTTGTGGCGTTCTAACTTGACTTATCATTCTCGTTCTTAATCGTTCGAGGGTGTGGCGTCAACCAACTTTATACCTTTGGTTCTTGTTGCGTCATAGACAACGGATCAAGGTTTTTACCTTTGGTTCTTGTTGCGACATAAACAACGAGTCAAGGTCCTATTATAAACCTGATTTAGCTTTCCTGGAGTTTAGAAATCCCTTGTCGTGTTGTGGGTCTCATTGTTCTCTTTGGGGTTCTTATCATCTTGGTATCAGAGCATCAGATCCCTAAATCAGGTTTGCGTATCTTTAGTTTTCAATTTTTACATCAAAAAAAAAAAATTAGGGTTCTTTTCTTTCTTGTCTGCAACTCTTTTCATCTTGTTCTGTTGAATCTCTGTTGCTGGTTCTGAAGAAAAAAAAATCAGAGAGAGAAAAGCACGCAAAAAAATCAGAGGAGAGAAGTCGTAGAAAAAAAAAAAAGAAGAAAAAAAAAAGGGAAAAAAAGAGAGAGAGAAACAAGCGACACAATTTTGTGGTTGGAATTCCTTATATAGAGAAGAAATTGGTGGCCAAATCCTTAAAGAAGAAGGAATCCTACTCTAGTAAAAAGTTGGAAGAAGGAATTCTACTACAATAAGGAGTTGGAAATTTTCTTTGAATTTTGTTGAAACAAGGAAATAGCAATTTTGTTTATTCCTTCCTAAGTTAGGAATCTAACTACATTAAGGAATAGAAATCCCACTACAATAAGGAGTTGGAAAATTTTCTTTGAATTCTATTCAAACAAGGAGATAGCAATTTTGTTTACTCCTTCCTGCGTTAGGAATCCTGCTACATTAAGGAATAGTCAAGTCAATTCCCAGTAGGAAGTGTTAGAACTGATTTGTCTTTCCTACATTGTGTTTCAATCGAATTTCCATTTTTTTCTTTCTTTTTTCTTTTAATTCGTTCAGTTTGTTTCTTTTATTGCTTTTCTTGTTGGTTCCTTTGTGTCCTTTCGTTTCCTTCAACTCTTGTTGCAGATTTGTTGGAGTTGGATTGCTACAAAATAACTTGAATTGAGCTTGTTTAGTTCAATAACGAATTGAAAGAGGAAAGTTGAGTGAGGGAAAAAGGCAAGAGGTGTGAGCAACACTTGAGAGAAAAGCCAAGTTCTACAGTGTGCGAAACACGAGTGTTAAGTGCCATTCTATGAGAGAGTGGAGTGAAACACGGGGAGTGTTGTGAGGTCCTTTTATTTTCTGTTTCTAACATTCCTTGTAGGTTTCAATCATGTCAAGCGGTGATGATAAAAAACACCAAGTCGATGATTCCTTCATGCTCAAAACTATGCAACAACAATTTCAGAGGCTAGACATCATGTTTGGTGAAATTAAAGACAAAATAAAGAAGCAAGATGCAGCCATTGCCAAGTCATACCAAATACAGAATGGAAGTCCAAATTTGCATAATCACAATCTTGATGACAATGATGAAGATGCATTCAACGATGATGTCTAGAACTCAAATTTCAGCATAGACAGATTTATGAGAGGTAGAGGGGTCCAAAGATATAGATTTAACAAAGGAGACCAAAATCTGGCAAGGTAGGGAGATCAGCAAGATCATGACTTAGGCAGCATCAAGATGAAGATTCCTCCATTTCAAGGAAAAAATGATCGAGATGTGTATTTGGAGTGGGAAAAGAAGGTGGAATATGCCGTTGATGGAGAACTGCTTGTCACTAGGTGAGCTTTGAATGTGCAAGCCAAAGAAGATGATGAAGTACAACGTGACAATATATTTCACACGAGGTGCCATGTCAAAAACAAGGTATGTAGTGTGATTATTGATGGTGGTGGTTGTACTAATGCAGCTAGCACTGTTTTAGTTGAAAAGCTTAATTTACCTATGATGAATCATCCAAGGCCATATAAGCTGCAGTGGTTAAACAATTGTGGAGAAATCAAGGTGTTTACACCTAAAATAAACCAATAGGGTAAGGCCACGTGTCAAGGTAAAGCCCAATCATCAAGAAAATCACTAGGCTGGATTTGGGCTGGGCTGGGCTCGCTTATAATTTAATGGCCTAGACGGATTTCCAAGGAGGTTTGATCTTAGGTGGCAGAAGATAAGATTGGATCTGGTAGTTTGAGTTTGATTTAAAATGGGAAATTGAGGATTTT